>JAVXUP010001929.1:0-176222 GCA_033070095.1 Escallonia herrerae | reverse complement strand
CGAAGGTAAAATCCATGAAAGGGTAAACCAATGCATATTAAATTGTAAGCCTCTGGGGCAGTAAGAGTACTGGGGGCACATCAAGTAGCAAACAAAATAGGGGAATACATATAAATGGTGCTAAGATGGGGGAGCATTCCCAGGAGAAATAGCATCTCCAGCTTCGGGAGCTGCAGCCGTCTCCCCCGATGGCGACTCAAAGGTAGGCACCACGATCTCGTCCAAAAAAAGGCTAGGATACTTGGCCATCGTCAGCTCCTTGGCTTTCTGGAAACCCTCGTGGAAGATAGAGAGTCCATCTTCTGTCTGCTTCCGCATCCATTCTTCACCGGCCGTACCATCAAGGAATGCTTGGATGGCCTTGTTCCTGACCTCGACCTTCTCATGCCTTAGCTTCTCGCACCTTTTCTCCAGGCGACCGATCTTGGTAAGCAGTTCAGCATTCTTCGCCTTCAAGGTTTTGACCTCCTTATCCAGCTTGTCAGCCTTGCCTTCGGCTGCCCACTTGTCAGTCTCAGCGGTGTGGGCGACGTCCATCACCATTGCAAATCTATCCTGCATCTGGCTGCTGTAGCAGTATGCCTAAAAAGAGAAGAAAGATGAAGACAATGATATGGAAGAACTTAATTGAAAGCTCAAAGAGAATGAAGTAAGTCAAATTACGTTGTAAGCAGCTTGAACGTGCGCCATAGCAAAGGCCTTATGAGGCTGGTTTTCCAAGATAAGTTTATCACTTGGCAGTACCCCGTGAGCTAAGTGCTGAGCAGAGACATACGAGCTTGGCATTCCCGAGTCGCCCCTCTTAATGGTCCATATGGAGCGAAAAATTGGATCCTTTTCGATAGGAAGATCCTCAACCACAAGAGGAGGCACTGGAGGTGTTGGAGCGCGGGCCCTTTTTACCAAAGGAGAAAAACCTTCTCCTGTACCTTCCTTCCTTCCTTTTCCCCTTGGAAGCCTTTTGGAGCTGACCCAAAAAATCACCTTTCGCACCAACTCCTTTGCCAGCCATTTCTGAAAAAAGAACAAGGTTAGGTCACATGTTTATAAATATAAAGGAAAGAACTATATAAACATGGCTTTAGACTCTACCTAGACTTGAAGTCCTAGAAGATGACATTCATATCGCCAGCCCTTGAGTCTTAGGCCACAAAACAAGTTGAGGCTCTACGACCGGAGTGGGAGGAACTGGCACAGTGAGGGCAGTAGGAATGAGCCCCGCATGCCGCATCTCTTGATCTGAAAGGGGCTCGTCAATACTGAGGACACCCCTTCTCTTTATATGATCAATCAGCTTTTTGTGGTACTGTTGGGAGCCGGGGAACCTTTCTTTTCATAGTCCTTACAGAAACCGTTCCACTTTTCTTGGGAACTCCCATTTGCCGCTTGGCCGCTGAATGAAGAAGTACCGGGAGTGCCAACCTTTGTTGGATTTAGGACCCCATTTATCACTCGGATTCGGTTGTGAATATAGTACCAACCAACACTGTTGGCCACGTTCTTTATAAAACATACTTTAAGGTATAGCCTTATAAAGTCATTAACCGTCACTGGATACCCTGACGTTTGCACCAGGTAGATCAAACCAACGAGTTTTCTCCACCCGTTGGGCACAAGTTGACCTAGCGCCATTTTATAGTGGTTGAAGAAGGCGACAGCAAAGGGGTGCATTGGGACCCTATAGCCAGATCTAATCTGACCTTCATAAACACTTGTTTCCAAGTCCATGCCATAATTGGCAAGCTCTTGGAGTGCAGGAACCCAAGCAGAGAAGGGAGGAGGCAAAGGAATTTCTTCCAAAAGCTCAACGATGCTATCTTTTGTCATCTTGTTCCTCTTCTCATCTGCAGAGAACCAAGTGTCTTCATCAAACTTATCTTCGGCTTCATCCTTGATTTCCCCAAGAGCATCTCAACGGGAAAACGAAGTGCTGACTTGGGGAGTATAAGTTCCTACTTGACTTCTAAGAGTTGAAGTACCTACTTGCGAAGATCTACTTTCTGAAGTTCCTAAATCATGTTCTGTGGAACTACTTGAAGTTGACGAAGAACTACTCGAGGGTGTTGAAGACATGTTCTAAACAGAATCTACGATATTTAGAGCTACTAAAGAGAAATAGATATGTGCCGAGCAAGAAGAAAAGGAGAGGAACTTATTTGTTAGAGTTTAGCCGAACAGATTGAGAGTGAGTAGTAGGGGAAAATGAAGCGAGGAGCCCAAATATATAGAGGGTTGGTGAAATAACCGCCCCTGCAAAGGCGGCAACATTAAGACACATGTCTTGCGTGATTCCCGAAGCATTAAATTTCAAATTTTAAAAAGTAACTGCCTTAATTTTGGCGGCTAAAGGACCATTACACCTGCATGCTTCTCTGACATGTGGCAAGATAGCAATTGGACCATCTCCAATAAACTGCCCGAGCAGACTTCCCGAACAGACTCCCTGAGCAGAGTTCCCGAGCAGATTGCCCGAGCAGAACCATCCTGATGCCCAAGCACAAATGGTAAATACGACCGAGCAAAGAGCCCGAGCAGAACCATCTTCGTGCCAAAGGACAGATGGTAAATATGCCTGAGCAGATTGCCCGAGCAGAACCATCTTCCTGCCCAAGCACAGATGGTAAACATGCCCGAGCAGATTGCCCTAGCAGAACCATCTTCATGCCCAAGCACAGATGGTATGCCCGAGCAGATTGCTCGAGCAGAACCATCTCCATGCTCAAACATATATGGTAAATATGCCCAAGCAGAGAGCCCGAGCAGAACCATCTTCATGCCCAAGGACAGATGGTAAATATGCACGAGCAGAGAGCCGAGCAGAACCATCGTCATACCCAAGCACAGATGGTAAGAGTGCCCGAGCAGAACCATTTTCGTGCTCAAACACAGATGGTAAATATGACTGAGCAGACTACCCGAGCAGAACATCGTCATGCCCAAGTACGGATGGTAAGAGTGCCCGAGCATAACCATTTTCGTGCTCAAACACAAATGGTAAATATGCAGAACAGACTTTACTAGGCCCAAGCAGACAGGAAATACTGCCCGAGCAGAGTTCCCGAACAGACTGCCCGAACTGACAGCCCGAGTAGATCGCCCGAGCAAACAGCTTGATCGTAGTGCCCGAGCAGAACTTTACTCATCCCAAGCGCAAGGAAACACTGCCCGAGCAGATTTCCTGAATAGACTACCCGAGCAGACTGCCAGAGCAGACAGCTCGATTGCAGTGCCCGTGCAGAATTTTCCTCAAGTCCGAGCACAAAGGGTCATGTCCCGACTAGGGTTCATGACCAGGTTATCCGACCAGGGACCAGGGCTCCCAAATAGGTCTCCCGAGCAGACCCCCTGACCAGGGCTCCTGAGCAGGTCTCCCAAGCAATTCTCCCGACCAGGGCTCCCGAGCAGGCCTCCCAAGCAGGTCTCTCGATCAGACCTACCGACCAGGCTATCCGAGCTGAGATCCCGAGCAGGCCTCCGGAGTAGGTCTCCCAACTAGACGCTTTGGCCAGAATTCCCGAGCTGACTTCCTGATGCACACTTCTTCAAGTATGACATCCCGAAGATCCCCTATGAGTAACGGACAGGGAAAATTCGTAGTCGAATTGCCTTTGGTTGGCCCTTACACCATATGCTTCTGGCTGTTCTCTAGGAAGAACCGTCAGAAGCAGGGGGCATTATGATATAGCTAAATGTATCTACCTTACTAAATGGTGACATGTGGCGTGGTTGACCCCGAATTAACTTTGGGTCTGTATCAGATAGGCTCTAGAGGAGGTAATAGAGGCCTTGTAGGACTCTACTACTGAAGGAGAGTCCTGGAAAAGGGAGGAGTCTGGGAGCAGTCTATATGAAGAGAAAAGACTCAGGTACACAGACAAGTTCATACACAAGCACCCAGTGCGTTTTCTGCTATTCAGAGCTCTACCCTAGTAGCGACTTTCTGACTTTAGCATCGGAACATCCTCTACCGGAACATCCCCGGTGGTCACTCCGTATTCTATTTTGCAGGTCAATTCCCAGCCGTGGTTCCCGATCAATATTCTAGCAACAACAGAAAGTATTTCAAGTCTTTTGTAGTTTTCTTCTTCATGCCAGCGGGATTCCATGTAAGATATCATGTCTTCTGGCGAATTTGTACATTACTTAATTAATAGCGTTACTCGTTAGATTCATTGTTCCCATGTCAGTGACGCATATAAGAGGGACAAAATAGTATTATTGAACTTGAATAATCCATTAGGGCTGTGTTGAGTTTGGTGGTTTTTTTTTTTCCCAACATAGTAGAACTACATCAACAGCTTTGTCATGGCTTGAGTGCTTATTCTTAAGGCATACTCTGTTAACAGGGCCTAAATTTGATGTTTATGCCTAATGGCATTTAATATATTGTATGTTTTTTATTTTTGTTTATATAAAACCTTATCTTACATCAAAGAAAGGAATACAAAAGTCTCACTGCTATTGTTGACTAGCAACTCAAAATTGACCATGCAGTGATGTTTTAGTTGTCACCTTTTCAAATTTTTGGCAATAGAGTAGAGATGAGTTGACTAGTTCAAAATAGGAGTGTTCCGCTAATTCTAAAATGAAACAAAAAAAGGTGGTGCATGTATTTCTAATTTGCTATCCAGTTTTCATTTCGTAATTGATATCTATGTAGCTAAAAATATACTCTCAATCAAGTTGTGACACGTGTTAGGTTTGACTCATGGTCAGCCTAGTCAACCACGAGTTTGGCAGCTACCATATGGGAAGAACAAGGATTCTAGAAGAATCCTGATTAGATCTTGACGTGATCCCAAGGATCTTAACATGATCTTAATAGATCCGGCCCATGGTTCGGTCGCCAGAACTCCTAATCCTATTAGGAGTCTTTTACCTAGAGCTATATAAAGAGGACTACCCCTGAGTACGCGGACAACTTCAAACACATACAAATCGTCTGTTATTGCTTTCTCATAGTTCTACAACATCAGTTGTGCTCTGATTTAAGTATATGTGAGTTTTTTCGTCAGGATTCTTACCTTCCTGGTGGTCACTCTTTTCTGTCTTACAGGCCAGTTCTATATGCCGTGTTTCCCGATCAAGTTTTTAGCACTAACAGATATAATCTTCCGTTGAACTCGCAATAGATTTCTTATTAACCGTCTCTGTTGTAGGGTCGTCAACGGGAATGAAACGTTATCACATGACAGGGACATAAAACATGCTGAAGATAGGGAAGAACATGGTCATACAACGTGGTCTTGTCATGACATAGCCATCTTTTTCTTACAAAGTATTTATGTTTACACGTGATTTTTATTATTCGCATGTCCCTTTCAATTTTTTTTTAATGTTTAGAACTGTAATTTAATATGGTCCGTCGGTACGGTGAATCGAACTCGAGACGTCGATGTTATTCCTCGAGACGTCGATGTGAATGAATAAAATCTTAGAAAAACATGTAAACAGTGAACGAAAGTGTGCTAATAGCCTCACTTTATACTTTTCTGTTTCCTTTACATGGTTGGAAGACCTTTGATCTTTAAATAAAGTTGGAAATTTTCTAAATAAAAAACGGCTGCTTTGTAAGATTTGCCTAGCGGTGCTCTGGTGTTCAAAAGTATTGGTTTTATAGGCAAAAGGCCTGACATTGCTTTTGGACCAATTCACCTTAGAATTTCCTTTACTTTTAGCTCTTTGATCTTTTTATCACTATACTTTCTCTGTATCCAAGAGATAAGCCCATTCTTTTATTCTCTCGTGGACATGACTTCCTCGCTGCAATTTCATAGCTTTTTCAATGTAACTCTGGGGGCCTAGACCGGCTCCTTCTTCCTTCTCCTATCCTTCCGCTCTACACGAAAATCGATTTCATTCATCCTGGTGCGGTAGAATTAGCTGAGAGTTACGATTACTCTTTTTTCCTTAAAAACAAACAAACTTCTTTTCGTCAATATATAAATGCGTATCACAAGTATGGGTCGTGATCCATTACTAGCGCTAGCACGTTGTTAGCACTGTTTTCCCGTCCGCTATATAATGTAGCGGACGATAACTTACCGTCCGCTACATTATGTAGCGGACGGTACTAGCGCTGCTAGCGCTAATAACGGATCAGTTCCCCACAAGTATTGAGAAATTTTACAAACATTTATGAACAAAGAACTGGGCACGTTATTTCAGCAATATGTAAAAATTGAAAATAAAGGGAACGTGGCAATACTTCAAGGTTTTCGAAAGCGTAAACATTAGATTTGTTTGAAATGCATATGAGGAACGGTATTTTGTTTTGATGCTCTATTTAAATGATATTCTTTGCCAAATAAATGATTCCTTTTTGAAAAATCAATAAAGAAAACTAACAGTAATTATTAATTAGAAGTAAAGTAAAATGTAACATCTCCATTGTTTTCCTTCTTTTCCTTTTTTTTTTAACCATCATATTTCATTAGAACACCAAAATAAGATCATTTACTTGTTAAAGCATGATATACAATGCTTGAGCCATTCTCTAAATGCTTAGACTTTCAGAAGATGTATGGTAAGTTCACATGATATTATCATATCTCTAATTTTCGCAAGGTTTTGAGTTTGATTCTTCCTGCTTACATATTTGATCCCCCTCTATAATAGCGTAATTTGCACTCTTATTATTTGTGTACTCAGTGGTTTTATACCTTAATTTGTTTCTCCACGTGAAATTGAAAGCTTGCGAGAGAGAGAGAGAGAGAGAGAGTTAAAGCAAAATATAAATTGTTGGACGCATTTTCTAACAACTTAAATTTTTAGAGCAGATTATCACTTAACAATCTGTTCCAGAGCTTCCATTGTCCTTGCTCCAGGTACCAGGTCGATCTTACAAAATGCAATCCTACTAACTAAAGTAGCGTTTGACAACTCTTTTTTTTCAGTTTTGTAAACTGGAGGAAAAAAACTCGTTTGACAGACAGTTTTCTTTTCTTTAGTTTTGAAAATCAATTTTTAAAATAAGACTGTTTTTGAAAACTCCATTTTGGAGGTTTGGGTTTCCAGCTTTGGTTTTTCTTTTGAGATCCAACCTTCAAACTTTGTTAGAAGCAAAATAATGAGTGTCATTTTAAAAACACCCCCTCACACACAGAACTCTACCACCACCACCAGACACTTCTTTCCATCAACCAAATCTGCCCCGTTGTCGTCCTATTGCCGTCATGACCCACAAAAATGCTCCTATCGCAGTCGACAACAACCGGGCCTTCGACACCCCCACCATCACCACCCTATCGTCATTGCCACCCACAGATCTAGCCCCAACGTCGCCAACCCACACCTTCAACAATGAATCAGACCTCAACCCACCATCTCCACCCCACTGCGATGGACAATCAATAGGATCTCAAGCAACGCCGCCACCTCAGCACCGTCGCACAACCCATAATTTATCCTACCATCACCACCCCACCACCATCACATTCGATTATGGTTGTGGTGCCACCCACGATGGTGGTGCTTCGGAGAGTTCTGAGAATCTGTTGGAGAAAAATGGTTGGTGGAAAAATAAAAAAAATGGTGAAGAAAAAACTCATAATAAAAACTGACTAATTAAACACCCATTTATTTTTGTAAAAAAGAAAACTGGCTTTGATTTTTATTTTTTTAAAAACTGAAAACTAAAATTATAGGTGATTTTAAACATACCTTAATTTCTTAAGATCATATAGAATACAATAGAAAATTTCAACTTGGTTATGACATTGATCCAGTGCCCATCATAATGCCTCTCGGACAGCTGGTGCTCCAGCGTGGTTCCTGCCCGTTCCCATTTCAGTTTTTGCTAATCCATGCTTCCATCTAAATCCTTCATGTACACAAATGCCTATTTCTGCTTTTGTCATGTTCTTCTTCCATGCAGCATCTCCTTGTGTATGTAGTGACCGCACTTCCCGACTTTGTTTTCCCTTAAAACTTCTATTACTTGCCTTGAAAGAATGAGACTGCCTTTGCAAGGACCGAAAGCCTTGTCCCAAGCCCCAAGTTCCAAACTTAGCGACTTATAGTCCCAGTATTATAGCCTGAAACAGTAAAACAATATTATATTAAACACTCTAAAATTTTAAACTCAAGGCCACATTTGGATTTTAAAAGTAAAATCTAAGAAAGAAACCTTCTTTTGAACGGGGAAAACGTTGTTTGGAGAGTATAATACATATGAAGTATAACAAATAAAACAATGAAGTCTATTTTTTTTTTCAAGGAAAGAACTGCAACAATGGTCATTGGAAATGACCCAACTTCACTTTTGCTCATCGGATCTTGATCTGTATATTTTGGACACTGGACTCGCTGATTTCACCTATAAGCTCATTCTATTAGCTGAGGTTAGTACAGACTCGTTAAGTAGCTATGCACTCTTTCTCAATTCTTGTATTTTTTGTAGAAATATAATGGAAAATTCACTATATGCCCCTTAAGTTTGCTTTTCTAACCAACTTAGTCATTTTTCCTTTTTTGGTATATAGTTGGTCCTTCAACAAAAAAAATTGTGCTCCTTCATCCTCTTTTATAGATGAAAAGCGTCGATTGTGTCATAATTAACTTTGTTACAAGCATAGGATTGGAAATTTGCACTACAAGAAAAGAGCTCTATAGTGACGAAAAAGCCAACGGTACACAAGGGCTCGTGGGCACAAGTGTTGTTATGCCAACAGTAACAACGACCCGTGGGTACAAGTGTTGTTATGCCAATTGTACACAAGGGCCCGTGGGCATAAGTGTTGTTATGCCAACGGTACACAAGAGCCCGTTGGCACAAAATTTGCTATGCCAGTGGTTATTGGTAAACCATTAGCTTATTAATATTACATGTATTTGGGTTCGATTGATAGCTAATAGCCTTCCAAAGTCATAATCCAAAATTTTAAGATTTTAATTTTTTCTTAAAAGCAAATATTAGTTCTCACAAGCAAATTGGCTAAAAGTCTGACTTTAATCTTTAAAATAATAACCGTCCATTTTAACGTCTTAAATATAGACCACTGCTATACAACAACAACAACAACCACCTCAGAAATTGCAGTCACCCCGGTCACGATCACCACCAACCTATCTCCACTGCTCACTAATTACTCTTCACTGCCCACCAACAGTAATCTCTACTACTACCACAATCAATACCCACTACCTCCACTATGCACATGCCCACTTCCCACCGATCGCCCAACCATGAGCTCCGTCAACTAATCACTAATGACGGTGGTGATAGGCTTAACCATGGCAACCATGATGGTGGTAGATCTATTTATTCTGATAAATCCAACTGCGGCAGTGGAAACCCATCCACCTCTACTATTCTGAGAGTTATATCATCCCTTAATCTCCTTTCTTTTCTTTTCACACATATCACGCTACACTTAATTCTTCTATGATGGTGGCCAGCTCATCTCCAATTTCAAGCAATTAGGCAGTGCAGGAAAGTTGATGGTGGTGATTAGGTGGTTGGGGGGAGACGGGGTATTTGTGTGTCTCTCTTTGTGTGTGTGTGTGTGTGTGTGTGTGTTGGTGGATGATGAGTAGGGGGTGGTAGGGACATGTGGGGTTGATTGACCAGTGGTTGAAGGGTGGGTAAGGAATTGTGCGGTGGTGGAAAGGTCGTAAGGAAAGAGGGGGCATGACGGTAGGGGTAAGGGTTGGGAGGTGAGTGATGACGAAAATGCCTACGGTACACAAGACCCGTTGATACAAATGTTATTATGCAAACTGTTGACTTATATTCAAGATAATTGATGAGGGTCAAAGCCCACGACTCATAATCATGAAGATTGGAGTAAAAATTGACAGGGTCAAAGCCACGGCTCACAATCGTTGAGATTGGTGTAAAAATTGGCAAGTTAATTAGGCGGACATGAAAACTTATCAGAAAAAAATTAGAGGTCTAAAAATTGGTGGGTTAATTAGGCGGGCATGAAAACTAATCAGAAAAAAATTAGGCATGCATGAAAACTTATCAAAAAAATTAGCAGGTTAATTAGGCGGGCATGAAAACTTATCAGAAAAAAATTAGCGGTTTAATTAGGCGGGCATGAAACTTATCAAAGAAAAATTAGCGGGCATAAAAATTAGGATGTACGTAATTAGTATGATAAACACAAATTTGTTCTGAGAACCATATCTGCTCCCCTCTCTCTGTCTCTCTCTTTCTCTCTCTCTCTCATCACACAAACACGATGCAGCCCCTGTCACACCTGCCATCTCTGCTGCTGCTCTTCTCGCTGCCATCACTGCTGCACTCCTCAGCCCGCTGCCACTGCTCTCCTCCTCTGCCGCTACCGCGCTGCACTCCGCCGCTACCGCCCCCCTCTCTCTCTCGCCGCCACAGGTAAATATTCAATCGCCTTCGAACCGTCGATCTTTTGTAGATTTATAAATATGTGTATGTAGGTGAACGTGCTTATATGTGTCGGATTGATTGAGAGTTAGGTTTTTTTTCGTGCCTTTTTATCTGTTTAATCGACCGAGAATGTGAATTTGAGGTTTTCTTGTGTGGAATTAATTGAGAAAGAAAGGAATTAGTTGCATGTTAGTGGTGAGTAAATCACTCTTAATCAGGTATTGCTATTGAAATAAGAGTATCAATCTTTGTACATGATATGAACCTATGCCCAAAGGAATCAACATTACTATATTGTACAATATTAACACGGCATCGCCTTGCTCAGGGAGAAAATCCGGAAAGAAGCAAACGAGGCTAGTAGAAAAAAAGAAAAGAAGAGAAAACCTCGATTGATATATGTATAACAATCAAATTGTCATCATAAGGTTTTTCAATTGCACCCAACCATATTGCCAATTCAACGAGAGGTCGTATTCTGGCAAGTTCTTTATCAACTGGTATTCTGATAGTGGCCTCAATCTGAAACTTGCAACAGCATAAGGGGTTTAGGCAAATTTCCAGTATGAGGGTATGTGCTAATATTTATTATAGATGATATGAAGCGAGTTCGAACCCTGTCAATGTAACATTTAGTATCCAAAGCATGGTAGAAATAAGAGAGCTGCTTGTATAGGTCTTCTTCCATATACTATTACAAGTACATTAAGCAGTCAAACATTATTAATAGACTGGAGCAATTATAAAGTGAGAGCATAAATTCGATTCAACAGTAGACTGGAGTTAGATGAAACCTTTCTCAGAAGGTGTACGTCATAGTGCGGATGATTTGGACAAACAGTTCCTCTCTCAGACCCACCAATAACAAAAGGACCATTAGTAAAGCCTAAGCATCGCTTAGCTGATACCACAATGGCAGTTCAATGCTCTAACAGACATCACAAGTTAACTACCGTCATTAAGCCTTTGTAGTATACTGAAATGAACCGGTCTCCCTGCCTTTTCATCTGGTAGGGCCATTAATGTTAAAATAACTTGTTTGTATAGATATACATATTATTTAAAGTTTGAGAATAGTATGTATAATTTTTTGCGCGAGATGATAGACTGGCGTGACAAGAAGAAGAGGATTTAGAAAGAGAGACAGGGATACTTGGATGGAATCAACTTCTCAAGTAGTTAATCGAGATTGTTAGCTAGCTACCACCTCCAAGATACCAATAGGAGATGTCAGCATGTATTGTGGAATGGACACCACGGCTTACACCCCTATTTAATGTTATAAGAAGGTAGATTCAAAAATACTAGCTGTTTTAGCATTAATCTCTAATCACGACTAGTTTTGTGTTTAACTCCATATCTCGTGAAGTTAGCTCTAATTGCATTCCTTACTGTACTACCAATATACATATAAGTACCATTGCCTTCTGTTTGGTTTATGGGCAATGCATGTTTCACCTTTTTTCTTCATCTTTTTATGCAAAAGCTCTCTCACATGTGATTTCCATTTGCATCTCACAGTAAATGTTTGAGAGTGCTGCTTATTTGGAAAGATTCCCATGGAATTACTATCTGTTGAAGTCTCTAAACTTGAGTTTAGGAAGAAAACTGAGATGTTGTCAACCGTGGACATGCAGTCTTGTATCGTGAAGGTATGCCTGAACGTGGAATTGTTGTTTGCATCAATGCATCTTAGACTATTCTCAATAAGAAAATGATTGATACAAGAGGCTGTTGTGGAACTGATTGTTTTGGTGATGCTTTTTCACCAAGTTACACTTATAGTTGGTATTTCTTACCTAGGTATGGCAAGTATCGAAATGGATTATTTAATTTTGACTATAAGTTTTGAGCCTCCCATAGCTCTGCCCCCGTTCCGTTCTTGATTTGTCTATAATATAGAACTTGATTTTTTTTGGTTCTTCTCCTTCAAGTCGTATTTTAGTTGTGAATCTAATGTTATTTATAATTATTTTCTTATTCCGGTTTTCCGCAGATTAGTTCACAGCAATCATCATTCGTGCAGAGGAGCCTGGAGCAAAAGAAAAATCTCTCTACAATTCACGCTTGTATAATGACATTCCTACATCTTCATTATCTCATCTTATTCGGTAAATTCTTTTATGTATTCTATTTTTCCTATTTATTCATCTGTTTAAAGTCATTTTGCTCATTTTCAGTATTAGTATACTATCATTTTCCTTGCTCGGAGAGAATTTGAATTGTTCTCATTATCTTATTAAGAGTATTATGTTTGATTTGCTACACAGCTGCTTTATATTTTCCTTGGCTCCTCCTTGTGCTTGGTCATGGATATGTGCTCTAATTTTTGTTGTTTATGTTCTTGAGAATACATTTGGGTTTTTACTTCAAGCTCCTTGTTTTGTACGTCTTCGAGTAATATGTGATTGGCGTGTCACATTTTACAGGATGGTTGTGATGGCAAGAAGCAAACCATGCGAAGCAAGACGCATTCCCTTGAGTTGTTCGTGGTTTGCAATTGAGTGTGGTTGACATTAGGATATCTTAAGATATGTGAGTAGAGCATGAAAATGTTTAAGAATCTTGGTTACGATTTTGATGGTAAACTCTTTATGATGGCTATTGTAATTTAGTGGGTAGATTGATGTCTTTTCTATGTAATAGGTGTTTGACGAATTATTATATTCACAGGATTTTATGAAGTTTAGCCGTGCTCCATTGTTTAGTACTACTTACAATTACAAGTTATTTTAACATGAATTAGATGCAATAATTAGTACCAATAAAAAATGGGTCTAGAAAAAATAGGAAATAGAACATGTTCCTACGGAAATGTCGTTGGGATATCTTTCTTGTAATTCTGTTAGACATATATGCCAACAGTAGAACCGTGGGTACAAACAAAAAAGCACTAGGAGTTATATTTATGCCAACAGCATGACCGTGGGAAAAAGGGAAAAATGTCTGACGGTATACCTGTAGGTAAAAGTCTTAAAACCGTAGGCACAAAGGAAGAAAGGCCCACGGTATATCCGCAGGCAAAAGTCTTTAAAAAATTGTAGGCACAGAGGAGAAAAGGCTTACGGTATATCCATAGGCAAAAATCTTAAAAACCATAGGCATAAGAGACTTATGCCAAACTTAGCATATGTATATCCCTACAGAACGACCGTAGGCTTATGTCTTTACTTCCGTAGGCATATGTCTATGCCATCGGAAGAAGCATCCACGGTACACTACCGTAGGCATAGCCTATGCCTACGGTACTTTTTACCTATGCCAACGCTTTAGTACCGTAGGCATACATCGCTTTTCTTGTAGTGTTGCACCTTTGCACTTCCCAAACCAACACTAGCCATCTGACGGACTTGCCAAGACCACTAACTCTCCTTTCGAACTACTCTATCAACCCTTGTCCCCAACCATGGAAGCGAACCATTTCACATGCCTTTCCTTAGACCTTCATGAATATTTTCCTCCTTCCAAACCTTGATGCATGGAACCCTTCTATTTAAATTATGTTTGGACCTATATCGCTGAATCATGAGCTGTTGTCGTCGTCGTCGCATGAAACAAACATACCTCTGAGACTCTGCCACAACCACCACTGTTGATCACGCCACATCTGAGACCATGCCACAATAGTACCACCACTAATTAAGACCACGATCTTTTGGCATGTTCTTCTTTCATGGCAGCTTGTACTTGTATATGTGGTGACTACATCTTTGGCCTTTATTTTGTTGAAACCTTCTATAACTCGCCTTAAAAGACTGATCATGCCTTTGTGACACACGATAACCCTTGATGGCATAAGGTAATTGTGTATGACATTAGTCT
Organism: Escallonia herrerae; assembly: GCA_033070095.1. Classification (NCBI taxonomy): domain Eukaryota; kingdom Viridiplantae; phylum Streptophyta; class Magnoliopsida; order Escalloniales; family Escalloniaceae; genus Escallonia; species Escallonia herrerae. The sequence goes on along the minus strand of JAVXUP010001929.1, from coordinate 162,049 downwards.
TGCCACTTACATGAACAGTCCACCAATAAATTTTAACAATCCACTAGTACAGTGCATCAAATTGCTGTCAACGGTGCATAAAGAGTAAATTTCAACATGAGGGCAAAACGGTCCAAAATATTCTCATTACTTCAAAAGGTATCATTACAACTTACAAGAGCTTTTTTGCAACCAAGATGTGCAACATAGCTATATAGGAAAGCTAGAATAAAGCAAAGGACTCTCGGATATAGAGCGTAGGTTAGCCACCAAAGGCAAGCCTTAGACTGTACCTTGCTACTATTTTTATATCATTTCTCCAAGTACCGGATTCGGCTAGCTTAGCGGTCTCTGTAAGGAAAAAAAAGCGTTGACTGCCTTTCATAAAAATTCAAGTAGTTGAGGACTAGCATGAAGCTTCATGACCCACATATACTACCATTAGGAGAAAAACCTCAAGTGACAATTATAGACATACCTTTGTTGGAGGAGTCATAATGCCCCTTTCCTAAGAAATACAACTTGAAATTACTTGAAACTTTACAAAGAAACATTAATATGTTCAAATATTGTCTCCACAAAAAATGAGCCAAAAGCATGCGTGGATCTTCCAATTTTCATGGTTGGCATATGGCATGCACGGCACAACAGTCGGGCACACGGGCATTGTGCTCGAAAGGCGAGGGGCACTGTTCAGGCGGGCACACTAGCATTGTGCTCGTCATAAATGGTGACAAAAGGCAGCCAATCACACTCTTCATCACTATAGTTGTTGATGCCCTCGTCAACCCATGCATTTGGTAGGCTTCTGGTCGTTGTAGGTTGATAAAGCCGCTACTTTTTTTTCCAAGTGTTCTCTTCTTCAGTGTAAACTTTCTATTTAACCAGATACTCTCGATAGCGCTTACATGATGCTGTAATTATTCTATCATCTAGAATGGCTTCAATAACACGTTTTCCTACTACTTTGGGTTCCAGTCATGGTTTCTAGATCTCACTTCTTGGTTTCTAGATCTCACTTCTTGTAGGATCCACCACGTCTTTATAAAATGACTTCAACATACTAACGTGCAACGTGCTATGGAGCTGGCAGCTTTACCAAGATGGAGGTTCGACTTTGTAAGCCATCTTGTCAATCTTCTTCACTTAAGGGTCCTTTATATTTCTATATAAGGAAATAATCTCTTCCTTTAAAGAAGTTGCGGTGTTGTTGCAAGAGCTTAACCATAACTTTATCGCTCACGTTGAACTCCTGAGATCTTCTATTCTTGTTAGCATGTTTCTTCATTCTTCTTGCTACTTTATCAAGTTAAGAATAAGCTAGATCTATAGTAGGCCTTCACTCTTCGCTAAAGCTTACAGCCCTTGGACATTATCCTGTTTCGGAAACGTTGACATCATGGGGTGACAATGGCTACTATCCATTTACAATCTTAAAAGTTTTCTTCCCTATAGAGGAACTTTTACATAGTTTGAAGCAAAGTTAGGCAACATCCAAAAGCTTCAGCCAATTTTCCTATGTTGCATTGGCAAAATGCCGAAGGTACTCTTTTAGTATAGAGTTAAATCGTTTTGTCTGTCCGTCTGGTTCATGATGATATCTCAAACTCATTGATAGTTGAGATCTAAAAAGCTTGAAGAGTTTTGTCCAAAAGTTTTTAGTGAATCTGGAATCCCAATCACTAACTATATCTTGCAGCATACTCCAGTACTTTACCGCATACTTGAAAAATAGTTGCACTATATCTTCAACAAAGCAGTATTTTGGTACTACAATGAAACTTACGTACTGGATCAGTCAATAAAAATGAGTAATGTGCCCAAGTCTCCCACTTTTAGTAAACCAGTGATCAATTCCAGCAACACATTATCCCATGGTCTCATAAGTATTGGCAAAGATTGTAGTAGCCCTGCTTTCTTCCTACATTCAACCTTGTCATGCTGACAAGGAAGGTATGTCTTTACACATTCTTGTACATCATCCCCAATTTGGAGCCAGTAGTAACCTGTTGAAGAAGAGCCAGCGTCCTCTCCCCTCTCAAATCATTAACTTTGGGTACATATATATGTCTTCCTTTTTGCCAGCAATAAGTTGTCTTCTTGAGTTTCACTATTCTTGACAAGTTTCAGCAGTTGTTGAGCTATAGGGTGAGGGCCTTCTTGATCTTTTTCCCAATTCTGATGGCAACACAGTTGTCTACCTTAACAATAGCATTCATGGTTGTCGAAGCCAATTGATTGAGCTCAGATCTCCTACTAAGGGCATCTGTAATGTTGTTGGTTGAGCCTGCTTTTTACTCGAGTATGAAGTTGAATTCTACTAAAAGTTTTTACCTTCTGGCCCGTTTAGATGTGATCTTGGACTGGTTGAATAAGTGGCTCCTCGTGATGTTGTCTGTCTTCACTATGAAGTTAGAGCCAAATAAGTAGTATGTCCAAACTCTAAGGCAGTGCATGATGCTAGCAACTCTTTTTCATTGGTGGTGTAGTTGCTATTAGCCCTAGGGTTAGATAACCTAGGCTTACTTCTTGTTTTGATGATAACTACACATTGATTCTTTTCTGATGTGTGATTTGAGTGAATTCTTAGTAGGTATACACATACATACTCATGAAGACACATTTGAGAAGTTGGTTACATGGATTAAAGCCAAAGACGCTTAAAGCTATAGTGGACATGTCATGGAAGCTTCATCAAGTCCAATGTCAAAGAGCAAGAAAGATGCATAGGCTAAGTTACTATAGATTATAGTTAACTATAAGAAATAGGGGCTTTAGTGACAGCGTTTTGCAACCGCCAAGACACGCAGTCGTTAAACATTAGTTTAGCGCCGCTTTAGCAACAGCTATTATGTGCGGACGATAAAGATCCACATATTCTAAAAAGTCAACAAAAACTTGTCGCAACCACCTTTTAGCGACCGAAGTTTGCGACTGCCTTTGCAGTCGCTAGCGACTGGGTTTGCGACTTCTCTGGGCCGTCGCTAATTGTTTACTCAAAATAACTCCTTCACCTTTTTGACTTTGCCCTAATTTTGCCTCTATATCTCACTTCCCCTCTCTCCCCCATTTCCAGCGACAAAGCAAAAAGGAGAAGAGGCAAATTTAAAATTTTAGGGTGTCATATGATACAATTTAAATGGTAGGGTGCTAAGTGAAAATAATAATGCTAACCTTAGGAGTGATTTGTAATTTACCCAATTGTCTAATAGATAGCTTTGTAAAGCCCTTTATTATCAATAAAATGTTTCTACCATTTATCAAGAGAAGTCCCCCCCCCCCAAACGGTCCTATTTGTAAATCCACATAATAAACTTTTGCTTTTCCATACTTTTTCACTCATTAAATTTAGTTTAGCATAATCTTCTCCAACTTATCATCCTAATTAGCCTATGAATTGATTCAACTGATTACTCATGAGGTCTAGGTTCACTACACTCAACTTCGTGAGGTACTGTAAATGACACTCTACTCAAAAGCATTGAACAATGACCAACTAGCCTTCCATGAAAAATACAATTAATAAAAACATGTGTAGGCTGAAATAGTGTCCGAGTTAGTCTGCAGTTCTTCCTTCCACCCAAGCTCCACCGCCCTTTGCTTGCCAGTACAGTCAGCACCTCATATTCCCCAACCTCCACTCCAGCAACTGCAACCCACTTCTTACCTACATCTCCTCTTCAATCTGTAGCATATCGATCGAGATGCTACTGCTGAGATCTTCCATAGCTAACAATCTTTAAGAATTTAAAGGATAGAAAAGAAAGAACACAGAATTATGATGAATATGAGAAGATTTTATTAAGCAACTTTTTTGAGAATTGGGGAAAAGAGGAAGAAGAGGAGAGAATGAGAGAGAGGGTTCAAATTTTCATTTCTGGATACATACCTTCTCTGGTTTCCTTTTTCCCCTTTTACGTGTGTTGTGAAGCCACAACAAGATTTCAAATGCGAAAATTCAAATGAGTTTGATTTGGCACAGGCGCCAAATCTAACAGACAGTAATGGTCGCTAAAGGACCTAGCTACTTATTTAAACAACTAAAGGAAACGGCATCGTTCTACTTAATGTCTCTTTTCCCTTCTACGGCACCGTATGATTTTGGTGCGTGAGTGAAGTCATATTCCCCTTGCACAGCTGCAGCAGATACCTCCCCTTCCTTGCTAACTGTCAATCCAGGTCGTTTGATGCGAATTGTAACTCTCTTAGGCTGAGCTGTACTATTAGTGCCTTGTTCCTAGCTCCCTCCACCATCTCTTCCCTGTTCAGTCTTGGAATGTCTTGATCATGACTTGAAGTCATGACATTCCCTCCCCCATTATTTGACCCTTGTCCCCAAGGGTGCCAATCTGGAAATTTTGCCTTCATAACTTCCCTGTCCTCCCAGTTTACCTCCCCTTGGTTTGCGTTTGACCATTTGACCAGAATTTGCACCAGAACTGTATTACCTCTCTTAATCATCCCACGATCAATAATTGCAAGGGGTTCCATCATGAATTGGCCTTCAGCCCCCAATGGTGGGAGTTTTGTGGAAGGGGTGGTGTCATGGCCAAGTTTCCTTTTAAGTAGAGAAACATGGAAGACAAGGTGCACAGAACTGCCAGCAGGTAATTGTAGCTTGTAAGCCACCTTCCCAACCTTTTGCAATATCTGATATGGACCATAAAACCTGGGAGACAACTTCAAATTCTTCCTCAAGGATATAGTGGACTGCCTATAAGTTTGCAGACGCAAGTAGACCCAGTCACCCACTTTAAATTCCCTTTCGGTGCGCTTGAGATTGGCATATTGCTGCATTCGAGCCTGAGCCATAGTCATGTGATCCTTGAGGAGCAACAAAACCTTCTGCCTGCTCTGTATATACTTACCAAGGTCTGACAAGTTAGTGGTTTCAGGGTCTGATAGGCTTAGTGTCTTAGGCCTATGCCCATAGACTGCTTCAAAAGGGGTCATTTTGATTGAAGAGTGGTAGCTGGTATTGTACCAGTACTCGGCCAAAGAAAGCCATTTATACCATTGATGAGGTCTATCACTGCACATGCACCTCAAATAGTTCTCCAAGCATTGATTTACCCTTTCTGTCTGGCCATCCGTCTCAGGATGGTAAGCTGAACTATGAGCTAATTTAGTTCCCATCAGCTTAAACAACTTGGTCCAGAAGTTAGATAGGAAAATCTTGTCCCTGTCACTCACAATAGATTCTGGTAAGCCATGGAGCCTAAAAATGTCTTCAAAGAAATGAATAGCCACTGTCTCAGCTGTAAATGGATGGACTAAACCAATGAAGTGATTTTACTTGCTCAATCTGTCTACCACAACCAAAATTATATCCTTTCCATGAGATTTTGGTAACCCTTCAACAAAATCCATAGAGATATGAGTCCATAGCTAAGAAGGAATAGGTAATGGTTGTAACAGACCTGGGTAAGACACATTTTCTGACTTATTTTGTTGGCAAGCATGGCATTCAGCAACCATTGCTGAATTTGCAGCTTCATTTTAGGCCAATAAAAGAACATGGCAGCTCTCTTGTAGGTATTTTGGATTCCCGAGTGGCCCCCAATACCAGAGTTGTGCACTTCTTCTATGATTTGAGTCCTCAACTACCCTGTACTTCCAACATAAACCTTGCCCTTGTACCTTACTATTCCTCCTTGGAATGAATAGAAGGAAGTTGCCATAGGGTCAATGACTAGCTCTTGTACAATTTGCTGAGCTAAAGTGTCATCTTCAATACTAGATTGTAGTTCTTGTTGCCATAAGGGAGTAAGGGTACTGATAGCATCACACTCACTTAGCTGTTGTTGTGGTAACCTGGACAATGCATCAGCTACTGTATTGTCAACTCCCTTTTTGTAGTGAACTTCAAAGTCAACCCCCAATAATTTCGAGAGAAGCTTCTGCTGTAGTAAAGAAGTGACTCTCTGACCAAGGAGGTACTTTCAACTGCTGTGATCAGTTCTAACAATGAAGTGAGAGTGGCATAAGTAGGAGCTCCATTTAGTAACAGCGTGGACCAAAGCCAATAACTCCTTTTCATAAGTTGAGAGCCCCATATTCTCAACTCCTAGAGCCTTACTGATGTAAGCTAGGGGCCTACCACTTTGCATCAAAACAGCTCCAATGCCAATGTCACAAGCATCAGTTTCAACCTCAAACATCAAGGTGAAGTCAGGTAAGGCCAAAACAGGAGTTGTAGCCATGGCTTGTTTGAGTGAGACAAATGCTTTGCAAGCTGCTTCATTCCAGTTAAATGCATCCTTCTTAAGTAAACTGGCGAGGGGCTTACTAATGACCCCATAATTTTGGACAAATTTCCTGTAATATCCAGTGAGTCCAAGAAACCCTCTGAGGTCCTTAAGAGTTTTAGGAATAGGCCAATCCAGCATTGCACACACCTTATTAGGATCAATGGCTACACCCTGTCCACTTATCAAATGCCCCAGATACTCCACTTGGTTTTGAGCAAAGACACACTTACTTTGCTTGGCATATAGGGAGTTGTCTCTCAAGACCTGTAATACAATCCTTAAATGTTCTTCATGAGCTTCAAGGTTTTCACTGTAGATCAATATATCATCGAAAAATACCAGTACAAATTTCCTGAGATATGGTTGAAATACAGTGTTCATGAGCAATTGGAAAGTGGCTGGTGCATTAGTCAGGCCAAATGGCATGACTTTAAATTCATAATGTCCCACATGAGTCCTAAAAGCTGTCTTGTAGATATCATCATCTCTGATCCTAATTTGATGGTACCCACTTCTGAGGTCTAGTTTAGAAACGATTTGAGACCCATTCAACTCATCAAGCAAGTCATCTATGACATGAATAGGATACTTGTCCTTGATGGTAAGCTTGTTTAGCTCTCTATAGTCCACACATAACCTCTAACTTCCATCCTTTTTTTTCACAAGAAGCACAGGTAAAGCAAATGGGGAATTATTGTGCTGAATGATTCCTGTTTGCAACAACTCTTCAACTATTTTCTCAATCTCATTTTTTGGTACAAAAGATACCCTGTAAGGTCTAATGTTCACAGATTTAGCTCCATCCACCAGCTTGATTTGATGGTCTAAACTCCTTGAAGGAGGCAGCCCTTTAGGCTCCTCAAATACATCTTCAAATTCTGTTAGGATTTCTTAGATTTGTATTGGAAGATCACTGGTGGTTGATGGTACTGTGACAACATAGATCTGGCCAAACATGCACCCAGCATTGCCTTGAATCAACTTGTTCATGGCCTGAGATGTCACCATCTTAATGATGGTCCCCTTGAATTCACCCCCTTCAATATGATCAACTTTCCCCTGATGTTGGAAAGATATCTGGTTGTAATTAAAGTTAAAGTTCACATTGCCAAATTGCCTTAACCACTGCATTCCTAATACACAGTCACAGCCTCCCAATGGTAGGATTCTCATACTTGAATTGAACTCTTGAGATCCCATGACCCACTTGAATTCCTTGCATATGGTATCAGTCATTAATGTAGCTCCATTGGCCACAGCAACTGTCAAGGGCCTAGTGTTTTCAAGGACACATCCCAACTTCTCAGCTGATTTAGGGTCAAGGAAATTGTTGGTTGACCCAGTGTCAATCAAAATACTGAAGGTCTTATTCTTCACCATTCCAGGGATTCTAATTGTATTGTGTGTACTAGTGCCAGCCAAAGCATGTACACTAATCTCTGGTTCAAAGTGAGAGTTGTGGTTCGCGGTAATGAGGTTTTCCTCAGTTTCATCATGCATTAACTCCTCCTTGAGTTCAATGTTATCCTCATCCTCTGCTATGATCATGGCAATGGATCTCATGGGACAAACTGCCTTGTGTCCAGGGTCAAAATTCGCACCACATCTAAAACATAGACCCTGAGTCATCCTTCTATGATGCTCTTCACTGGTTAGTTGGTTTGTTTTAGGTGGGGGTGGTGGTCTTGGTGGAGTAGGTAGCAGTCCCTTTTTTGTAGGGTTTAAAGGTAGTGTGGAAGCTGGTTTGAATGGTAAGGCTTGTAAGGGTGTCGGTTTTAGGACAGGAAGAAGCAATGGATTTTTTGACATGCTGGCCATTGATGTTTGGATGTTGAGAGAGGGATTAGTTCTAGGACTGGAGTGATGTTGGTTATACTGGTTGGCTGTAGTATGTGAGGGTGTGTGAGATTTAAACAGGTTGTGTATGGCTATTTCCTCCCTCCGAGCTATGTGGATAGCTTTGGACAAGGAGTCCACCTCAAATTAATCCACCCTACTTTTGATTTCAGGTTTGAGTCCACCAACAAAAATAGCACAAAAGTAGTTTTCATCTAAATAATCAAACTCTTGAACTACCTGAGCTCTCATGCTTTCAAATTGATTGAAGTATTCATCCACTGTTCCCATTTGCACCAATTTGTTAAACTTTCCCATTACGCTGACTCCATTAGTCAAGGAAAACCTGGCATACAAATCCTTGACAAACCTATTCCAACTCACCCTACCCAAGGGTTTGATGTATGCTGCATACCAGCATTCTGCTTGTGCATCAAAATGCACCGAAGCATAAGCTACTTTGTAGTCCTCATGGATAGGACTAAACTCGAAATATTGTTCACACTTCCTAACCCAACCTCTGGGGTTTACACCATCAAATCTAGGAAAGGAAAGTTTAGGAAATTTAGGTAACTGGTTACCTGAGTTGATAGAATTGTTGTTTTGCTGAGATATGAACTCAATCCTTTGATTTTTCTGGCCTGACTCTCCATTCTCAGTATGAGATCTTGAGTGGTGGTCTCCCTTCAAATTCAATTGCGCTATCAGATTCACCAATTCGAATTTGAGTTCTGATATACTTTGGCACATTACTGAATTGCTCTTCTGCACATCGACAATTGAAGCTTCGAAGGAGCTCATCCTTATCTCATTTGCTGTCATTCGGCTGTCCAAAGCTTCCTACCATTCATGTAGTTCAGCTTCGGTTGCTTGACTGCTCTTAACGGATCGCGGCATGGTGGAAGTAGTAAAGCGTAACAAGTGTCGAAGAGTTTGTAAATTGAAATTGCTAAGCTAGTATAGGCCTCAATTAAGAGGCTCTGATACCAGTTGTAGCATATCGATCGAGATGCTACTACTGAGATCTTCCATAGCTAACAATCTTCAATAATTTAGAGGATAGAAAAGAAAGAACACAGAATTATGATGAATATGAGAAGATTTTATTAAGCAACTTTTCTGAGAATTGGGGAAAAGAGGAAGAAGAGGAGAGAATGAGAGAGAGGGTTCAAATTTTCATTTCTGGATACATACCTTCTCTGGTTTCCTTTTCCCCTTTTACGTGTGTTGTGAAGCCACAACAAGATTTCAAATGCAAAAATTCAAATGAGTTTGATTGGCACAGGCGCCAAATCCAACAGACAGCAATGGTCGCTAAAGGACCTAGCTACTTATTTAAACAACTAAAGGAAACGGCATCGTTCTACTTAATGTCTCATTTCCCTTCTACGGCACCGTATGATTTTGGTGCGTGAGTGAAGTCATATTCCCCTTGCACAGCTGCAGCAGATACCTCCCCTTCCTTGCTAACTGTCAATCCAGGTCGTTTGATGCGAATTGTAACTCTCTTAGGCTGAGCTGTACTATTAGTGCCTTGTTCCTAGCTCCCTCCACCATCTCTTCCCTGTTCAGTCTTGGAATGTCTTGATCATGACTTGAAGTCACGACACAATCTCAAGCAGCGCATCCATAAATAATCTTTCATCATCAAAATAAAAAACCAACATCTTCCCTCCCACCCAAATCTCTCTCAACCCAATCTTTACACCGTCATCCCCCGTCACCACCCATTACGAAACCACCGCTATGTGATAGTCGACTTTGGATACGCAAGAAGGGAATTGGGTTGTTTGGGATCAGGGTGGGAGATGGGTGTGTCGGAATTGTTGTCGTTGGTAGAGTGATGAACTTCTTGTTTTAGGGGAGTGGGGGTGTTGACTGTTGGGTGGTGGTAGTGGTGAGGTTTTTGATTGGTGGTAACGGTGGTGGGTTTTGGTTAGGGATTTTCGGTTGTGTTGGTGGGGGAGGATACCGGGGTAGGTCTTGTGGTGGTGTTCACTCTTTGTCTTCTTGGTCTTGAAGGGAACAAGAGTTGTGGTCGTTGGCGATCATGCTCGGTGGCATGGCATCTGTGTTTGTGGATACCTTTACAGTGAGGCTTTTACACGGTTCTTGGTCTTAGTATTTTTTGTTTTTAATTTTCTTCACGCAAATCGGTAGTAATTCGGGTAGTTAATGGTTGAATAGTAAAGCATGGTACTTTTTGGGGGTAAAGTATTAGACAACTTTTTGGGGGTAAAGTGTTAGACAAGATCAAGTTGCAGGAGGTTGACTGTAAGTTTGCAAATCTCATGTGACTGGGTGTACGTACCCTTGGCCTACAGCTAGAAGTAGTAGTGAGTATCAAATCGTTTAACCTCCGAATCGTCTAAACCGACCAAATCAAATTAATCTAATCCGAACTATAAAAACAAAAAAAAAATGATGATTCCGTTTCACATTTCTCAAACGACTGATCTCACTTCAATTGAGTTCTTTAGATCAATAATTGAAATCAATAATGTTAAAAATGTTTTACATGAATTGGTTATTTTCATGCACACCTAATTAAGTAAAGCCAACTAAATCAAAACTTTGAAAGTAGATAAGTAAAAAGAGATCTATAAAAGTCTAATGACTTATTTCCCTTAAATTCTCTCAGTCTCTTTGGTATATTGACGTGCATGCTTTATTTTTTATTTTTCTCTTTTTTGCTTTTTGTGAGTCTAGAATAATGAGTACTTATTTTATTGTAGTATATATGGATGCATGGATGTAGAATTATAGGATGATTATAGGAACACAATCCATCTAAACTATAACTTTTCACTTTTGTGTAATATTTGAGTCGCATAGTAGGTGTCAAAAGAGTGAAAAAAATTTAATATGCTTAAATTGGTCCTAATCAACCACACCGAACTTTTAAACACTGAGCTGTCAAAATCGATGGTGCTTAGATCGGTTTAGCATTTTTCAAAAGGATGGTATATGATTCCTTATGCGATTCGACTCGAAATAGAACCAAATGGAGCGGTGTTGACCCCTAGCTAGGACTAGCTACGAGCTACCCCCACCACACAGTCATAAACAGGAACACAATGCTAACAATTGCTTCACAGACTTTTTCCTATAGACGTGCGATATTACATCAACTTCTGCGTAGAGACAGAATCCTAGTGCAAATTATTGAGGCCTCATGCATAGTTTCCTTCCTTTTTCTGGAAAACTGAAAGGTACCCACCATTTTCCCCTGTTGGCAAACTCTTCCTCCTCAGTTTCCTTCAGATATAACAGTGCATGTATATATTTGGGAAGAGAAAAGAAGCTGGTGATACTGTTGATTGTAGTACGCCCATGTTATATCTGGCAGGGTACAGAGTGAATACAAACAAAAGCAAGAGTGTTTGATCTTCAAAGATCTGTAGTGAAAATGATTGATATCTTTTGCACTTTTTGCATTTTCAGTTCAAGCTTATGTTTCTGCAATTGTTTCTTCCATTGTGTTCCGATCCCCCCTCTGTCTCAATCCTTTGTTTCGTTAAAGCGAAAAGATTTTCCAGGGTACTCACAATCTTCAATCTCAGAAGTCGTGGTTTGGGTATCATTTCTTCAGATCAGAGGGTTAATCAGGAACTTTAGATTAGTGAGATTCTTGATGATAACTTTACCTTGGACTTGGTGCTTTCCCTTCTTGTTCCTCTGGTACATTGATCTTTCCTTCTTTCTCTCTCTCTCCAAAACACCATTTACATGCATGTTTGGCCTGAAAAAATGCATGGGTACAAAAATGCTTTTACTGATTCATGACATTTCCTCAGACATCTGTCTCCTGCTGTTCTCGAATATGGGCAGTGTTTGGACCTGGAGTTTTGGGAGGAAAAGCTTCATGCATATTTGTGGAGGTGCATTCTGATGATGGACCCTGCATGAGCACCGTACACGTGGCAGGCTATCACCAGTCTCATGTTCTTAGTTTGACCATGTTGTACGGTCATGCATCTCCAATGGTCATGCAAATACTAATATTGTCGTATATGCAACGCTTTATACAATTGACATGAATATCAGAATATTGTACGTGTTATACACTTTGTTAAAAGAATGATTTAATGGTAATCTTAATCTCATTTTGATATATATAACATCACAACCACCATCTAAGTCTAGGCAGATACAAAAACGGTATGGACCATACTGTTTACGGCATCTCATGGGATTAAGGCAGATACGAAAACAGTTTAGATGAGCTAACAAGATAAACTTAAGATGTGTTCTTTTCAACTAAAACATTAGGAGAACCTAAAACAAAATTCAGAAATTTTCTTCCACCCCCTTTTTCACTATTTCCTTAAAAAAAGTACCGAATCACTAAACTCATCCCAATTCCTGACCCCTCTAGACATCATCATCAAACACATAGCAATTTTTTCCTCTATTGCGTTAATTTCCCTTTTAAAGCATGATATGCCCATTGCAAGTGTTAATCAAATTACTACCACACCTGGACGTTATTAGGGCAACAGTTGAAATTTGAGAAAGCAACAAAGAGTAATCAAAGAATTGACGGAATCTTAATCAACAATCTGAAATCTTCAATTAACGATTTATGCTCAATCAACAATCTAAATGCTCAATTAGGAAAGCAAATCATCAATTAAGAATCTGAAAATGCGTACCAAAATTGCCGGTTGTCGCCAGGTTGTCGCCGACAGTGGGTTCTTAGCAGGTGAAGTCCTCGCCTCGTCGTCCTCACTTTCCGGTCACTCATCCTTCCAAATCTAAATAGAAGAAGACTTCCTCATCCTCGCCGGTCCACCCGTTGTCCCCTTCCAAGGCTTCACTTCGGCCCCTCGTTCCAGATCTGAGCTCGTCAACAGAGAGAGTCGACTGAAGAATGTGGTGTCTGCCGTCGGGGTTGGTGTCTGTCGTCGGCCGTCTGTGGTTTAGGAGTGGGTGAGAGACTATGAGAGACGAGTTGTAGAGAGAGCGAGAGTCGCCGAACCAGACCTGGGTGAAATGCAATTTTTTTTTTAAAATTGAGGGGGTACATTAGCCCCCCCCCCCCATACAAGAGTAGCTCCGCCACTGATTACAGATAATAAGTAGCAGTGGATTAATAACTCATCACACACCCTAGAAAGTAGAAGAAAGACATATAAGATGACAAGCCCATCTGATAACTAACTAGGGTAAGTACACAAGCACAAAGGAACTGTATAAGCAAAAAGCCACTCAGGAAACCCAAAACTGCAATAGCCCAATTAGGTCAGGCAAATAGCATCCTATACATGATGAACTCATGCTCGTTGAAAACCAGAGGCTGACTGATATGCAAAAGCAACTAGCGTAGATGGTACAACTAAAATACTGTCTTTTCTTTGGGCAACCTGAATAGAATGAAACCTTCTACAGCAATTGTGCAACCAAGGGATAGGCCTGGAAGCATGATCTTCAAGGAGCTCAAGCTGGACGTATCATCTGATATCAGAGCATGCACAAAAGGGTAGGTAGACTTCTTCATTTTCTTCACCAACACACAATTCTTATCCATAATTGTAAGAGATGCACGGCCACATTTCTTGGAATCTGAAGATGAAAGCGAAGAGGATGAGGAACATGCTTCACTCAAACAGTGAGGCAAGGCGGGTGTGGGAAGTTAAACCAGTCACGGGGTCAGCAGACTCACGACCATGCAAGGGCAAGGGTGAGGAGCAGCCATGACCAACAGGTCCCAAGACACTTAAGCAAGTTCCAACCACAAGGATCGGAGTAGCAAAATCATGCCATATCAGAGTCATCCGATTTAGAGGAGATAATCATTTGAAAACCTGGACTAGGAGGCTGAGGCACAATAGCAGCCATGTCAGGGGCAATGGTTAAAGTACATTCTTTATTTTCATTAAGCCCAAGACTCGCAGCCACTGCTGATGGGCTTGATAACCCAACCTTATAAACATTAGAAGCAGGCTTAAACCATGAGAGGTTAGAGCCATATTGGTCGGGGAAGATTTGATCCAAATGAAGCCAGAGAAGACCCAGTTAGCAAGGCATCCGAAATAGGTCTAGTAGAGTAGGCCAGTGGATCATCCATTTCGATAGCAGGCCCAGACAGACCAGAAGGGGGGTATATGCTGTTAACCCTTAAGCCTAATGATTGCGCACGCTGTCCAAACAAAAAGGAAGCCCATAATTTGCCTTGGTCCACGACAGAAGACCTCTCCCAGTCAATGTGTTAGAAGCCATCTCACCAAATTCATTCCACGTGCCCAATAGAGTCTGGGAAGAGTGGCAAGGTTGGGGACAGGTAGCTTCAACTAATTAAGTCAACGCCCAGCCTCAGGAAGGGGGCCCACGGTCGTCGAAAAAGCCAAATTTGAAGGCATGTCAAAATCCTCAGAAGAAGCCTCAATCGAGAAAAAACTATGAGCGACTCGCCAGAGAAAAACCGTATTGGAAGAAGGCAGCGATGCTAAACCCCACACTGTGTGAAGCATTGGAATTGCATTCTTAAGGCATCGCAGCAACCTCAGCTTGCTCTAATTGAATATGAATATGACTATTGCGGTTCCAATTGGAGTTAGCAAACTGCTACAAGTGACGTGTGAATAATGGCCAATTCTCCTGCGAATAAATACAATAATTTCCAGGCAGTGAATACCGTGTTAATACTCGTTCAGCTTGTTGTCGCGCATAAACCAGTGATACATTGCAAGTTTGGTTAACATGGCCAATGACGCCGCACCTGTAGTAGACATGGAACACCTTCTCAAACACAGCCCAAACCCACACAACATTGCAAGGTGTTGCTGGAACATATACACCTGCAACAAGAGGTTCATCCACAAAACTTTGACCAAAATTTAGAAGAAGTCCTTACGATTTGCCGATCACAAGACCATTCCACATCAAGGACAACCCCAAAGTAGTTACCAAGCAAGAAGGCAAAATCCTGGGTGAAATATTCTATTGGAACATCATTCAAACGAACCCACAGAGCTACAGTAGAGAAGTCAATGGACTGTAATGTGTGAAAGGGCTCCCAACGACACAAAAGCAACATTGCTCCACTGATGTTCCAAGTGTCCTCGGCGAGAAGAACCTCCAAATCTACTGCACCAGAGAAACAAAAAGCAAAAAAAGAACCAACCATCTCGACAAGCACAGTACCCAACAACCTCCAAAATTGATTGACAGAGCTTTGCACAAGCTGGAGTGAGAACAGCCGTTGATGAAGGAACTGGCCGATAAGTCTATGAAACCATTTTGCAGTTAAGGTAGATACCAGATCTTGATCCATTAGGATGAAATTACCACATCGATGAAGGGTAGGAGCGTCTTCTATATTGGAAAAAGCAATATCGGAGATGAACATGAAGCCTGCGAACCAGAACTCAGAGAAAGAAACAACAGAGACTAAGAGAGAGAGAAAGAGAGAAGGAACAGAGATGTGATAGACTCAATCGCACCTACGTTCATCCCTTAAGCTAGACTCACAAACGAAGTCTCTTTTATATGCCTTCCATACTTTGATATCTCAAATGCTCAATTTATTTAAAGAGCCTATGAATGTACTTGATCAATATCCGAATTCACCAACTATAAGAAAATATAACATTGATACCTTTTTCCTGAAGTGAAACGGTCGATATGATTAATTTGATCTTTTGCTCTATTTCAGTCTTATCACTCGAGAAGGGATGAGGAAGACCAAATAGTTTCCTTCCTTATTTTTACTGCTCCCACACCTCAATAAAAGAGTTCTCTGACCTCCGTGAAAGAGCAATCATTTAGAGGTTGTCGACTAGACATAAGAAAGAGTCGCATAAGTTGTCACTTATTTTTTTAGAACAAGTCTCATTACAACTCATCTGAGAACCTTTTAATGGACCCCAAGTCGAGAAGTAAAATGTTGATCAAACGAAAAAACAAACATGTAGAGACAATTTTGAATGGTCTTTGTACAAAATTTAAAGGAACCCAAAATCTATATCTATATAATATATAATAAGAAAACCGTGACCTTCTTTACGCAACTCATCATCGCAGATATATATGACTTTTTTACTTGACACGTCATCACATTATATTTTCAATGTTAAATAGAATTATAACCATTATAAGAGTCATTAAAGGTTTAAAATATTATTTTGGAATAAGCCTTTTATAAGTAGAAAAATAATTCTAAACATTCTGAAACTCTAACTGATTGATGAACTAACTTATTATGACTTAATTTTGATTATTGAATCCTCAAAATCACTCTCTAATATGAATATAAAAGTTCATATATCTAAAAAACGAAAATAATATTATAATCTTAAAGGTGCTTTATATAGTTGAAAACTCAATTCTAAACACTCTGAAAACGCGACACGTCATCGCATAGATATGACTTCTTTGTTTGATACGTCATCACATTATATTTTCAAGGTGAAATAGAACTATAATCATTATAGGAGTCGCTAAAGGTTTAAAATGTTATTTTGGATTGGGTCCTTATTTTTTGATAAGTTAATTTCTATATTAGTAAGCCTTATATAACTAGAAAAACAATTGTAAACATTCTGAAACTCTAACTGATTGATGAACTAACTTATTAGGACTTAATTTTAATTATTGAATCCTCAAAACCGCTCTCTAATATGAATATAAAATTCATATATCTAAAAAAACGAAAATAATATTATCATCTGAAAGGTGCTTTATATAGTTGAAAACTCAATTCTAAACATATCTGGAAAACACGACAAGTCATCGCAGAGATATGACTTATTTACTTGATACGTCATCACATTATGTTTTTAAGGTGAAATAGAACTATAACCATTATAGGAGTCACTAAAGGTTTAAAATGTTATTTTGGATCGGGTCCTTGTTTCTTGATAAGTTAATTTATATATTAGTAAGCCTTATAAACATTTCTGAACATTCTTAAACTCTAACTGATTGATGAACTAAATGACTTAATTTTGACTATTAAATCCTCAAAACCACTCTCTAATATGAATATAAAAATTCATATATCTAAAAAATATAAATAATATTATCATTTTAAAAGTGCTTTAATAGTTGAAAACCCAATTCTAAACATTCTGAAACTCTAACTAATTTTATAAGTATCACTAAGGATCTGAAATACTTTCTTGGATAAGGTCCTTATCTCTTTATAAGCTTATCTATATTGATAAGCCTTATATGATTGAAAAAAATTTCTAAACGTTTTGAAACTTTAACTAATTAATGGATTAACTTATTAATACTTAATTTTGAGTATTGTATCCTCAAAATCACTCTCCAATATGAATATAAAAATTCATGTATCTTTAAAACGAAAATAATATTATCTTGGATGGAATCTTATTTATTGGTAAGTTAGTTTTCATATTAGTAAGCCTTATATAGTAGAGAAAAAACTTTTGCTTGCATTGCCTTATTTCGTCTACTAATTCTAAACATTATGATCCTCTAATTAATTAATGAACTAACTTATTAAGACTTAATTTTAACTATTGTATCCTTAAAATCACTTTCTGATATAAATATACAAATCCATACATGTAAAAAATGAAAATAAAATATTAGATTTAGAAGAAAAAAAAACATATGACGTTACAATTGATATTGACACAATAAAATGATGTAACAATTTATTCATATTTATTTATTTTATTTCAATGATGTAGCTATTAATTTATCTTTAAAATCCTTTTGGTACAATAGAAAAAATTGACATTATTATTATTTTTTTGTTGACACCATACGACCAACAAATGACTGTATCATTATCATTATTAATAAATCACAATAATTTTAAATATGACAGTTGAAAAGGATTTAAAGATATATAACAAACATTTCAATGTATATAATGGTTTGAAAATAATATTTTGGATGCAATCCCTACTGTTTAAGTTTATTTAATTTTGCTTCTAAAACTCTAAATTTAACTTTTGAGGAATTAAATTTGATTATCATGTTCTTAAACTAACTTTCTAATATGAAGATAAACAACCGCGAATTTAGAAAATAAAAATAACATATGAAATTTAAAACAAAAAAATTTGTTATAGTTAATTTAAATTTATTATGATTGATTAAATGTATATGTATTTACACATAACATAATCATTGAAAAAAATTATCTATATAACATATAAAATCAATAATAAAATTATAGAACAATTTTTACTTTGATAAGACAGTAAAATCAACAAAGTGGCTATATAACCATAAATGAGATTTTGAAAAGAAATCATATAAGTACTAGAAAAGAAAAGTTTGTAATTAAATTAAATTAAATTATTCTTAATTACTATATTTGACAACACTTCAAACCTTTAAGATGCAAAAATATGAAATGTCATCAGATCATAATTTCTATGTAAAATAAAATTATAAACACTATAAGTGTCTTTGAAATCCACAAATATTATCTTGAATGTAGTCCTTATTCTTCATAAGTTAACTTTTATATCAATAAGATTTATCTATTAAAAAACTAATTCTAAGCATTTTGAAACCTCAACTAATTAATGAACTAACTTATTATGACTTAATTTTAACTATTTTATCCTTAAAATCACTCTCTAATATGAACATGAATATTCATATATCTGCAAAATGAAAATAACATATTTGACTTAGAAGATAGAAGAAGAGGATGTTACAATTGAGATTGAATCAAGTAAAAATAATTTAACAATTGTTTCATATTTATTGTATTATGATATATGCTTACTGTGGTCGATGTAAAATATTGTCTAATATAATATATAGCATTAAGACTCTTTTTGGTACAATAAAAAAATTGATGTAACTTTTTTTTTTTTTTGGTGAGACCACACGATCGACAAATGACAGTAAAATTATTATTAAATAAAATCCCAATAATGGCAAAGTTCATCCGTAAATCTGAAAATTGAAAATGATTTAAAGCTATATACTAAACATAACAACGTAACTAAAGGTATGCAAATATTATTTTGGATGCGATCCTTATTTTTAAGTTTATTTAATCTTACTTCTAAAACTCTAAATATGTTAAATTTTTAGGATTTGATTTATGTATTTACACATAACATAATTATTACAAAAATTTATCAATGTAATATATAAAATCATTAATCAAATTGTAGGAATATTCTTTGATTTAATAAGACCGCTCGATCAACAAAGTAGCTATATAAGCATAAATAAGATTTTGAAAAAAATCACATATGAACTAGAAGAAAAATGGTGCAATCAAATCAAATTATTCTTAATTACTATAGTTGAGAACATTTAAGAACTTTAAGATGCAAAAAATATGATAAGTCATCAAATTCTGTTTTCAATGAGAAATAAAATCATAAACCTTATAATTGTTTCTAAGGGTCTAAAACATTATCTTTAATGAGGTCCTTTTTCTTAATAAGTTAATTTGCATATCAATAAGCTTTATATAATTGAAAAAAACTAATTTTTGTGCTTTATGAAACTCTAACTAATTAATGAACGAATATATTATGACTTAACTTTAACTACTGCATGTATTCTTAAAATCACTCTCTAATATGAATATAAAAGTTCATATATCTAAAAAAAAATAACAATAAGAGAGAAAAAATGATGACACAATTAAGATTAAAATAAAAAAATATAATACTTGATTCATATTTATTTTATTTTAGTATATACTTACCGTAATGGATGTAAAGATTTATAAATATAATGTATAGCTTTTAGAATCTTTTGGTAGAGTAAAAAATTGACTGCATTTTTTGAATGGGACCACACTATCAGCAAATAATAGTACAATTATTGTTAATAAAAACTATAGTAATGATAAAACTTATTCATAAATCTCAAAGTTAAAAAAGATTTAAAGCCATAGAGTAAACATGTTAGTGTCTCTAAACGCATGCAAATTTTATTATTTTTAAGTTTTTTTATTTTTGCAAAAAAAATATGAGGGCTATATTAGGAAGCATTATATAATGTGAAAATTAATTTTAAAACTTTATGTCTACTGATTTTATTAGTATTTAATTTTGGCAATGTCCTTAAAACTAAATCTCTCATAAAAAAAAATCATGTATCATAATACAATAATCATGTATCTAGAAACAATGTATCTATGAAAATTTTAAAACTAAATCTCTCATAAAAAATCATGTATCTAGAAACAAAAATGACATATGAAATTTAGTAGAAAAATTAAAATATGCTAAAGTTAATTTAATTTTACGATAATTTGATAAATTAATATATATATATATATATATATATATATATATATATATATATATATATATATAAACCTACCCAAAAAATAATCACTGCCATTATCTACATAATATATAGGATCAATAATCAATTTATAGAATAATTTTTTACTTTGATATAACCGCACGATCAATAAGTGGCTATATCGCATATATGAAAATTTGAAAACAAATCACATATGCTTTAAAAGAAAAAAAATAAGGTACAATTATAATTATAGCTTTAGCCTAACATATTTTGGTATATGAATGTTAGATTATGCTGTAATAACTCAAGTGTAGTTTATGAGAGAATATCATTGGATACATTTAGTAGATATCGAAACTATAATTTGGTGACAAATAATAGTCATGAAGATGTGAAAAATAATTTCAACACTCCAAAATAAGGATTTGTCATGCTTATCAATTGAATATTCTTATTATTAGTATCTTACAAGAATTAAAGTAAAATATATACATAAAATATTGGATATTATATTATCGTTCTGTTAATTTTTTTATTTTTTTTTGTAAAAAGTAATAAGGTGCATACATAAGTCCTGCTAAATTTGAGATGCAACTTTATTACTTTTAAATTTTTACTTAATCGTTATATTAACATCGTGAACATATATATGTAATACCTTAAAGATTCTTTGAAATTAAAGAATTAAATCGATATGTAACATTTACAATTCAAAATGGATACTTGATAGCGTTGCCATATTTTAATTTAAATTACAATCATATTCGCTATTTAACTTATACGGTACTAGCATAATTAATCTACTACTTTAAGTGTTAAGCCAATATTCATTCGAAATATAGTTAACAATTTCAAACAAAAGTTTAAAGAAGACAAGTATTTAGCGGTTCCATTGTTTCGCTATCTATCATTTATCTTTTAACTTGAAATATAACAAAATTAGAGATAAACACACATGTATATTAAAATAACTCATAATTATTGCATGCAGTCTAATCACACAAACAATACAATTTAATAATCAAAACTTAGGAGCAATGTAAGTGAATTCATTTTTTTAATTTTTTTTAAGTTAGTCGTGATTAATTCAAATGCTAAGATTATTCTTTATAGTCAAATAATATATTTTTTAAAATTTTATAATATACTTTATTTTATAAACAGAGCCGAACTGCCTCGGACGATTATCGGGAGTAGTAAATGATATTCGCTACACAAATAAGGAAATTCTCTTTGCAGGTTGGTAACGGCCCAGTCACCCAATGACTCCGTACACGAAGAACATGGAGACCTTTGCATCAATTAATTGTTCAGATAACTCAAAGGATCTTGAAAGTCTTTGCCTGTGACCCACCATGTCACTTTGGTCCCCACAGTTTAGTGCCTAACGCAGCTTAAGTTATAGGTAGCAGTATTAACTAGCGAGAACCTGAGCTGAGGTGCTAAGCAGCTAGCTATTTATTAAGCCGCCCCTAAATCCACAAACGAATGTTTGGCCACAACACAGTCTTGGTTTCGGGAGTGTATAGGGTTTAAAATTTGGTGGCAGTCTCGAGAAACACCTCGAAGTTGATGCCTGTTTGGTCAGGGAAGTCAGGTGTTACCCTTCTCTTATAATAATACTATTGCTCGTTCCGTACTCTTCTCTTCTATAAAATGCCAGACTTCCCCAGGGTTCAACAAACATTATTTGAATTTCTGAGCCCTGTCATTTTAAAGTATTTGTCTGTTTATTTTGCCACACCATTAGTGTTAGTCACTTGACACTCTCTGTATTAGCAGATGTGACTAGTTTGTGAAGGGTGAGGCAAGTAAGCACAAAGGCACAGTGGTTGCCTGCTCAAATATGGCTAAACCGTGTTGCTTCCAGTAAGGTGTGATTGTGTGAGAAGAACGTAGGTGTGATTGGGAAGCAAATCAATGTAAAACTTTTTAGTCGTTCAAATAAAAAATTATTTAGCGATGAGGAGAGAAGACCATAAGAGTTACGGAGTATATATTATATTTGTCGATATCTAGTTATCCGATGCGAGATTGTATTTCAATACATCTCCTCACACGTGACCAAACTTTTTTGAGTGAGACAAACACGATGATGAATTAGACTGGATAGCGATGTATTTAAATTGTCTATTGGGCCTGAATCAATTTGCTCTAATATCATGTGAAAAGATACAACTTAAAATTAATTAACAATAAAAGAAGAGGCTCACAGTTTATATATGAAATTATTAATCGTTAATTATCCAACGTGAAATTATATCAAGAGCACATAGTTCCATACCCTCAGGAAAAACTTACATAATCCCTTTATTTCAGGCTGAATATTTTGTTTTCGTTATGTTCACAGACAGAGTCACCCGGTTTTAGACGCCAGACACAATACAAGCACAAAGCAAAGACCCCCCCTCAAGTTTTCCTTTTCCTAATATCAAGATAGGACAAGAATACCCATCAAAGCCTTTGAAAAACCCCATGTTTTTTGGTCTCTCTCTCTCTCTCTCTGTGGATTCATGATCTTGTTTTTCATCAACATGCACCCACAAAGTTCCTCTCAGCTGTCTTTATCTCGGTTTCTGTGTTAATGTGATGGTAGGGTCGCGCCTGCGGCGGTGGTTGTGGCTACAGGTGCATCGTTGGAACAAGATTTGGGCTGCGAATGTCACTGCAATGTTTGTGAAGCAAATGGGTTTCTCTAGCTTTGGTGCCAAATGGGCTGGTTGTAACAACTTGCATTTCCAATTCCGTTTATCGCAGCGTGGTGTCTCCCGTTGGCGGTGGCGGTGTTGGTAGTGGCGGTGGACGGGTGGTGGTGGTGATATTGGCGGGACGGCTCAATCTTTCTTCGTGTTGTTACTGGTTACATATGGTTCCTGTCTGCAAAGAACTCTGCAACAGGTTGGTCTCTTTGATTTTCTGTTTCGTTTCTTCCGGCCTTGACTAATTGCAAGTGTAGTTGTAATTTTTGCAATTTGTAACCCCAACAAAAGCCAGTTATTAACCAATTTGGCCTTCAAATTTCTCTCTGTTACACTGTTTATTAGTGAACAATTGAAGTATTTAACCCTTTCAACAAGATGGTCGGTAATTTCTTACCAACTGTTCTTCCTTCCGTCTAGATGTACACTTGTATCACTCATATAGTCTATGAATATTTCCTTTGCCAATGTGTTCTCTTTTTCGTTTTCCCTTTCCCTCTTTTTCTTTTGTATCTACGCATATTCATGATGCGTTTATATGCACAATTATCAAAACCCATTGGAAAGGGTGCGTTATGATGAATAAAGTTGAAACATATCACTCATATAGTCTATTTCCCTCTTCCAAAACACTTCATGTGGCCGCTACAGTGATGCATATATGTATGAAGTGTCGAATGATATGGAATTGATCATCGCTCTTCACTTAACCCCCAAACCTCAATACGCTGTTGCTACAATGTGTAACCAATGAAATGAAAAGCGCTTCATTAAATATTCATAGTTTTGTTTCCTGTATACAGCGTAAGTTCACGTGATAGGCTAGAAAACATTAGATGGTCTGAACATTTTGTCGACTGGTAAAGGCGTTGGATATATAGTTTAAATAACCTCGTTCTCCCTTAAGCCTCTGTAGCATCGACTTTATTTGTTCCGAATAATCGGGATCAGTAATCGGAGAACAAATTATGCATTGCTTCCGGTTCTATGTTGGCTGGTGTGGGGGGTACCGAGTAGGTAGTTGAATAGGGACTGAGGGAGGTGACTGAAACAAGAAGTAGGTCTTATTTTGACACTTAAGGGTACCCTAAAAATGGGCACTCCCCGCAGCAGGCTTGCCTGTATGTTTGTATGAGAGAGAGAGAGAGGTGAAGAAAAGACAGCAAAGAATGAGGTTAGAGTGATGGATTGATGAGCTTGTTGGGGGCTCTTTCCATGGGGGGGGGGGGGGGGGGGGGGGGTGTCGTGGATGGATTTTTGCTTTGGGTCAGTTTCATTTTGGGTTCTCGTCTCCTTGCACTGATGCGCTTGTTTTAAGCTAGTTTTGCCTATTTTCTTTGAGGGGGGGAACCTTCGGCATATGATTGTTGTTAACTTCGCGGAAAGGAAGGAGTTTTGCCTCTTGGCTTGAAAACAAGAAAGAAGCTTTTCCTCATACTCTTCTGCTCTTTTGTTAGTGTCATCATTCATATAATATTTTCACTTGCTTTTTCTCTTAGATTATTTGGAAGACTTGTCCAAAAATTATCGTTTTCTTACTTGTATTTTTCTTTATCTTCTTTGCTTTCATTCCAATTTAAAATTCAATGGCATACAGGGTAATACTATTAATCTTGGTGTAGTTACAACTATTTTTGAAGTTCAGCTTTGTGTCACGGTGTTCGTTGTGTTGTAACTTCTTATGAGAAAACAATAAGCGATTGCAGATCATGTAGGGCCTTTAGTTCTACCCTCGAAATGCCTCGATGGATTAGGATTGAGGCCAGTGGGAGCGGAAGCAATCTTGTACATACTATTCAGACATTGTCCCGAAGATTCGTATCATCTTTTGAGTAATTACTTTGGTTTTCTTTTTTTTTTTTCCTTTCGTTTTTCTTGTTCAGTTTTCGGTTGTATGGATGAAACGGTAACGAAAGATTACTCTAGACAATCAATTTTTGCATCATATGAAAACGTGAATTTCTACAATTCTACACATTTAAAATTCCAGGGGGGCTAAATATTGCCAACGACTTGAAACTCGAAGTGCTCTTTTACTCGACATGTTTTTATCCGTACAGTATAATATTCTTAAATGAGTTTGAAGCAAAAAAACTAAAGAAAAACATATTTACGAGTTAATAATACTTTACTAAGTACAAAGAATACGAATCCGTCCCGTGTGCGACCGACCGAACAATCGTCAAATCCCCAAGAGACCTTCTCGAAGGTAAGAAGATTTTGTTGTTGAATGTGGGTAGATTTGAAGTATCATTAACAAAAGAATTTCACAGAATCTGTTAATTGTCTCCAAGAATTGGTAGACGCCGGGCATTAAATGGCTTTGAAGGCTTTAGATATTAGTATACGTTGTCAGCAAATGTAGGGCCGTGTGTTCATTTTAACGGCAGAAGTTACAGGAAAAGTGTCATTCAATGACTGGGGTGGCCTGTCCTAGCAGACTGACCATGTCTTCATGTGATTATCACATCACTGCCGGGCGGTCCCGAGGCCACTGCCATTGAAGAGCATTTGCTCATTAGCATGTGGACTCTCTTCTTTAATCAGATAGAATTGAATTTTCATGTATCATTAGTTGGCTGTTCAAGTTATTATGAAATAAAGGAAGAATACAAGAAAATCTAAATTCGTTTGAACTCGATAATTAAAGATAGCGAATAATGACATGTAATTTTGTTAACGGTGAACTTAATGATCGCTAATGCTTATGCTCAAGCTGCAGTGTTTATTGTAGGCTTCTTGTGGTTGGGTCAGGCCATGAATAGCCCAAAACAAAAGGAAGTACCAGTGAGCAATCTAACGCAACCACACACATCGTAACCAAAATAGTATTCGGCCTAAGAAAGCTTCCCCTCTTCACCATTACTATCTAAATGAGTTGATAACCACCACCACCACCTTCAGTAAGGCTTTTCTTCCTAATTGTGAACCCTGGCAAATTGGGCGCAGCCTCGTTCTAACTCGTGTTAGAAAAATGTCTTCCTCTTTGGCCTTAGGGCTCATTTGGTTAATAATAAATATATATGGGTAGAGGAGAAAGCATGGAAATAGGCAACATTTTTTCAGCTCCGCCTTTATAATGTATATAATACAGTCCGAAATCCAATGCGATGCAACAATCTCATAACTCAAAACTAGCTTATTTTTTTTCTTGCTTTTTAGGAAGAAGTCAAAAATATATACCAGCTTTCCAAAATAAGACCAAGTATACAAGGTGTAGGAACAATTATAACCATACAAACATACATCTTGGATGACATCCCCATCCAAGTGAAATACAGAAAATACTTAGCTACACGGAGCAAAAACACCTCAAGGAAGTCAGCAAAGTGGCATGCTAATACTAGGAAGAGGTCACATAGGCTATTTGTGCTCAAACCATTCCTGCTGGACATCTTTACCAGGTCGGATAACAAAAGCTGCTAATGCAGACGAAAGGGATAGAGGATCAGTCTTTCCTGTAGTTAGCAGTTAATGTACACAAAAAGGCTGTATTGGATGAACGTAGCTCAAGTGAAGTTATCATCTGCAGCACGAAATCACTGTCACAGAATGACATGGAAGTAATGTAACTTAGGCCCCGTTTGACAAAATTTTTTTTCCTCTTTTTTTTTTCAGTTTTAAAAACTGAAAAAAAAAGAGCGTTTGGTAACCATTTTTTTTTCAATTTAAAAAACCAGTTTTTAAACTGCAGAGTAAAAAAAAAACTCCAAAAACTGGTTTTTTTTTTCACTTTTGGTTTTTTTTTTTCGACCACCACCACCACCCTCCCACCGCCGGCAGCCACCTCCGGCTGCCGGCGACCACCGCCGGAGACTGCCGACAACCACCTCCGGCCGCCGGCGACCACCGGCAGCCATCGCCGGAGACTGCCGGCAGCACCTCCGGCCGCCGGCAGCCACCTCCGGCCGCCGGCAGCCACCGCCGGAGACTGCCGGCAGCCACCTCCGGCCGCCGGCGACCACCGCCGGAGACGGCCGGCAGCTACCTCCGGCCGCCGGCCACCACCGCCGGTGACTGCCGGCAGCCACCTCCGGCCGTCGGCCACCACCACCACCACCGTCGACCACCGCTACGCCCCACCACCGCCACCGCAAACCACCAAAAAAAAAAGTCAAAATAAAAAGGGTTACCAAACACCAAAAAAAAAAACCTCAAAAAAAAAAGGGGTTATCAAACACCCACTTGTTTTTATAAAAAAAAAATTTAAGCTACTCTTTAAAAAACTGCTCTTTAAAAACTGAAAACCAAAAAAAAAATTTTGTCAAACGAAGCCTTAGGAGCCCATTTAATGCCAATATACAAAGGTAACTGGAGAGCACTTGTAGCATCAACAGAAACCAACACATCAATAAACACCCCAATCGGAACCCAAATTGGACTGAAAAATACCAATCCAAAACCAAATTTCCCATTAAGTGAAGAACTGACTATCGAAAAAGAGCAGAAAACATGAGATGAAGGCAAAGCACAGTCACAATGATCAGCAACGAAAATGGGACGGAGCGGAGGATAATAGTGAACTTGACAATCATATTTGACCTCCAAAGGAATTTGTTGCTTTTGTTTTACTTTACTTTACTTTACTTAGGCATCGTTGAAAGTGACTGGCGCACTGAATACAGCCCAAAAAAATGAGTGAGAGAGATAATCAATTGCGGATAAAATTTACTCTACTTAAAAACCACCGCATTTTGACCTAGCCAGATCGACTAAAGGATAACAAAGATACTCACCATCTGAATTAAGGGGGCATACGTTAATCGTTTTTTCTGTACTCTAATTTTGTAATGATGGCAAAAAAATGTACTCTTTTTTTGTACTTTTATCATTTTGGATATTCATTTTGTATACAAAATCCAAATAGTACTGAAAAAAGGAAAAATACCTTAGAGGTGTTTTCACCTTTTTCCAACACAAATGAATTCATGTCAGATAAAGCCACCTCCACTACTGTTCACCCTTTCCCTTTGGCACCGCCTTCTCTCTCTTCAGTTTCTTCTCTACTTTTTTTTTTTTATTTCTATACTGCCTGGATCTTCAACTCCCTCTCACCCTATCCCTTCAAGCTGCCCATACCAGAAGCTGTTCGCCTTCTCTTTCACTGAAGCTTTGCTTCTCACCCTATAGTCGTGATACTTGGCTCATTCAATTCGAACAGAAATAGACTACCGGACGTCACAGGCCGTGATCGGGTTGATGTCGACGGTGGAGATTTTTGAGAGCCACACAGTGATTGAATCCCACTGTGTCATCTGCAATGAGCCCTTTGAATTGAAATTCGTATTGAAATTCGTGACGTGGCTTGCCGTGGCTTTCTTTGCGAGAATTCATCTGTGTAGACCCCACCACGAGAATTGCATCTTGCCATGGCTTTCTCTGCTAAATTCGTGCCTGGTTTATCGACATGGAGGTTGCCTCGGCGAGAAAAGCAGAGGTAATGCAATTGGATCCGAAAAAGGAGGAGAGACAGTCCTTGTTTCCGGTGAGGGTAATACGGGAAAAAATGGGGGTAATAGTAATGAAAACGGAAATGGAAATAGTAAACATACAAAAACAATAACACAAAAAAGTGATGAAAAAAATAAAAGTACACAATCATAATTTATGATTGGATACAAAGATATTGAAAATAAAAATATAATACAAATACACAAAATGAAAAGTGTAAACGTATGGGCCCTAAACTTATCTAGACCGGTAAAGCTGCTGGGTTAACCAATTTTGAAACCAGTTCACAGTCGAAAGGTTTGGTAAACTCGGCAATTGGACGGTATCATGGTAGAAAGTCCAAATTGAAGACACGAAAGGGCATTCATATATATATATATATATATATATATATATATATATATATATATATATATATGGGGGTCGATCCCTGTCTACCGGTGGGAAAATAACAATTTTCCCATTGCAAATGGGAAAACGAGAAATTCACCAAAATATCACGAGAAAATGAAAATATCGCGAGATAATGGTGAGTTAATGGGCATTAATGCCCAACCGCTTGTATGAGTTGCAGTTGGCATTAATGCCCAACCGCGTGTCCTACATGCCGTTGGCATTATGCCTTCCGTGACCCCCACCCCCTTGCCCCCCACCCCGTGGCCCCCACCCTTCTTCTTTCCTTTTTCTTTCTTTCTTCTTTCCTTTCTTTTTCTTTCCCCCCAACCGCAACTAAGAGTTGCGATTGGAAATGAGTGTGTCCCCCCTCCCCCTCCCCTGTGGCCCCCACCCCCTTCCGTGAGTGTGTCCTTCTTCTTTCCTTTTTCTTTCTTTCTTCTTTCCTTTCTTTTTCTTTCCTTTTTCTTTCCCCCAACCGCAACTAAGAGTTACGGTTGGCAATGAGTGTGTCCCCCACCCCCACCCCCTCCCCCGTGGCCCCCACCCCCTTGCCCCCCACCCCGTGGCCCCCACTCCTATGTCTTTTCCCCCACCCGTGAACCCCCTTCCCCCACTCGTGAAGCCCCCTTCCCCCACATGTCATTACCACCCTACCCCTCACCCCCACGTGTCATTCCGCCCTCCCCCTCCCTACTGTTCACTCACGAACTTGTCTTCTTTCTTCTCTTCCTCTCTCACTTTTCTGTCTATAAAATCCCTCCTCCCCGAATCATTTCTTCCACTCTCCTCATTCTCCCTATCTCACCTACATACAAACAAAAAAAATTTACGCTAGAAGATCGGTGTATAACCGCTAGAAGATCGGTGGATTTTTTGCATAAATATATCAAATTAAAACAAGTAAGTATTTTTCAATTTGTTCTTACCAATTGATTGTTGAAATTGTGTTACGCTTAAATTATTCTTACCACAGTATAATATTCGTGTTTAGGGCGTCAAAATTACGTTTTTACAAATCGGGATATTACACTCGAAAGATTCCACAATAGCGAATTTTTAGGGCGTTAAAATGACAGTTTTTTCACGAATTTATAAAAAATAGCTAGAGCATGATTTTGCCAAAGTACAAAAAAGAGACCCTAGTATTTTCAAAAGATCTGTATCAGGTAAAAATTTCAGATTTTTTTAAAGACTGTAAAGGGGTTAACTGATACGGGGAACCTTGTAACTTTGCAGTCTAATTTAAAATACCAAGTTAGCGCGATTTCGTGCGAAACTTTTATGAGAACCCTAGGATATTGGGAAGTTCCATTACCCAGGAATTCGGGCCATTCCGAAGCCGTTAGCTATTTTTTTGGCCGAACGGCCTTTTAAGCGCTCGATCCGGACACCGGTTCGCGATTTTTGCGCAAAAGATCCGTAAAATACTTTTTAGATCAAAGAATGAACTCAGGAAGCGTAAAATAGCATTTTGAGGCACTTTTGAGATTTTTCTGATGCCAGGGGCATTTTGGTAATTTGCCACCCCGTGAGGGGTGCTTTGGTAATTTTCCCGCGCCAAGTTTTTCAAACGACTTTTTAGTCTAGAAATGTAAGTAAACCACCTGAAATGTTGTTTTGAAGCTGGTTCGGGGGCGTAATTGTCGCTAGGGGTAAAAACTTAATTAGACAGTTTTTTCACGAATTTATAAAAAATAGCTAGAGCTAGATTTTGCCAAAGTGCAAAACAGAGACCCTAGGTATTTTCAAAAGATCTGTATCAGGTAAAAATTTCAGATTTTTTCAAAGACTGTAAAGGGGCTAGCTGATACGGGGAACCTTGTAACTTTGCAGTCTAATTTAAAATATCAAGCCAGCGCGATTTCGCGCGAAACTTTTATGAGAACCCTAGGATGTTGGGAAGTTCCATTCCCCAGGAATTCGGGCCATTCCGAAGCCGTTAGCTATTTTTTTGGCCGAACGGGCCTTTAAGCGCTCGATCCGGACACCGGTTCGCGATTTTTGTGCGAAAGATCCGTAAAATACTTTTTAGATCAAGAATTAACTCAGGAAGCGTAAAATAGCATTTTAAGGCACCTTTGAGATTTTCCTGATGCCAGGGGCATTTTGGTAATTTGCCACCCCGCGAGGGGTGTTTTGGTAATTTTCCCACGCCAAGTTTTTCAAACGACTTTTTAGTCCAGAAATGTAAGTAAACCACCTGAAATGTTGTTTTGAAGCTGGTTCGGGGGCGTTGGGGTGATAGTGAACCCCCAGGGGCATTTCGGTAATTTGCCGCTCATCGGGGGCTATTTTGCTAGGAAGGATCCAGCTTAAAATTCATACCTTAAAATAACTTTTAGTTCAGGAAAGGGTGTGAGACACCCGAAAACTTATTTTGTTCCGGATGTTCTGAACCTTGTGACGCACCGGCGATGACTGCCAGGGGGTATTTTGCATAAGTAGCGGGTGTTTTGGTAACTTTCCCCCTTTAAAATTTTTCCTGATATATTTGGTATATAATTGACGTAATACATTTAAAAACTTGACTTTAAAGCGGTTTTGAGGTGTTGGGGGTGTAGGGGCCATCGGGGGGTATATTGCTATATAACCACGTTGGCGCTAAATTCAGTGGGAACTAGCGTAATTAAGCGTTCGGAGTGGTGGGAAGTGAGGATTTGTTTTAATACATTGAAATAATGACTATTGCTAATGTGTTGGTAAGCTAGGTTAAAGATCCAGTTATAGTTTTGGAATGTAAATATTATGGACGCTAAGTTGGTTTATAATTATATTTTGTTCTTAGAGGTATGAATTTCAGCCCTGGACCTCATGATACATCAATCCTATACGATGACGATGACCACGTCGCGAGGCACGTATTTGACGGTGTCGATAGGGGTGTTTTGGAAACAATTCAAAGCACAAGGCACCTTGAAGAGTGGGTACTAAACGAGGAACAAATACAGCTATTACACCGTCAAAATTTAACCCTGTTCACCGATTGCGGGAAATGGTCTCGACACGACGATTGCCTTATATCCGCTCTAGTTGAACGATGGAGGAGCGAGACGAACTCATTTCACTTCCGGTTTGGTGAAATGACTGTTACGTTAGAGGACGTCGGATTTATACTTGGAATCCCATGTCACGGCAGACCCGTTACTCTGAACGTGCCGTCTGCATCCATAGCGAATATGGCTATGCAGTATTTTCCGGGAATTCCAAGGGCAGCTCTTACAACAAACGGCGTCAAGCTTAAATGGCTGAGAGAGCAGTACGGCGTGCTACCGGATGAATACACTCCTCATGATTTCGTGACGTATACGAAGGCATTCCTTCTGTATATTATTGGAGCTATATTACTTCCGACGCATTCGAAAAACACGGTGCATCCGAAGTATATGGTGTTCTTGGAGGATCTTGAGGAGGTATACTCGTATTCGTGGGGTTCAGCTGTCCTTGCGCACCTATATCGAGCACTGCATAAGGCTACGAGAAACGGTGCCAAGTCCATTGCCGCCTGCCTGACTCTATTACAGGTATGAGCATTTATTTTCTTGGTAGGATCCTTAGTCAATATATTCGGGATTAATTACTAATTCCATATAATGTTTGCATTCACAGGTTTGGTCTTACGAGAGGCTACCCATGGGTCGTCCACAACCGTTGGTAGATTCCGATGAGACGTGGCCTAGGGTGTGGGCCTGGGGGCCTACGACCAACCGGAGGAGGAGACGGGTAGACCCTCACCACCATCTAAAGTTCTATCGGGGGAACTAGAGATACTAGATGCATCCCAGGTGACGTGGCAGCCATATGGCAAGGTGATGCATCTGTTGGATGAGTGGTGTTGGCAACTTCCGGTGTCGTACGTGCTGGCAGGTTTGGTTCGGGTGCCGCTCATTCACTTCGAAGAATGTGAGTTTCAGATGCCCGATCGAGCTATGAGGCAAGCTGGCTGTCCACAAGGGATACCAAAACCCGCTGTAGACATGCGGCCATACAGGGGTGGTCGAGGGCCGAACTTCGAGGTGGCTGATGCCTTGATTTTGTTGGGTGACGAGGTGCAACAGTGGAATACCTGGCAGGAAACGTATGATAGCCTTGTATCGCTGAAGCACGACGGCATTAGTACTGAGGAATACTTACAGTGGTTTCTCAGGGTGACGCGCACGAGGGTGAATCGCCCTTCCCAGGTGAAGAAGACATCGTATGCGCCACGTGAGGTCTATGACCAGTTCTGGGCATTGGCCATTGTAAGTCATGCTAGTGTTGTTTGATAATTTATTTGCGCACCTTATCGACCATGCCTGAAATGATTAGCCATATTTTCTATGCATGTTTTTTAGGTTGACCAGGGCATTGAGGTGTTCAAGCAGCTGGAGTCGTTTGACTGGTTTGTCGCGCAGGCTCCTGACAATCTCAAGAGGTCCATTGAGAGGTACAAGACTGAAGTTCAAAACTTTAGTCTTGCGTACCGGGGTTACCAAGGGGAGCCGTCTAGTCGCCCTCCTCCTGACGCGTACGACTATCAGCCCCAGAGTCAGGTGTGGGAGCCGTCTAGTCGCTTGCCTCCTGACGCGTCTTCATCGCATAGCTATGAATTCTGGGAGCCGTATAGTCGCTTGCCTCCTGACGCATACGACTCTCAGTGCCAGAGTCAGGTTCCCCAAGTAGGAATCCAGGCCTCGCGCCCAAGCTTTCGGTCGGACAAAGGACAAGCGACGAAGCCATTGAGGCCGGACAAGATGGGTTGGATCGACCGGCACTACTTCGGGCATGAGCCTGTCAATTCAGCAGACTTTCCCCTTGCGACATTCCTAGGTCATGAGGATATCAGAACGTTGGCGCCGGAGACAGATCTTTCAAATTTTGTCATGAACGCTTACATAGAACTGCTCCGGATTAGAGAGCAACATTTTAACCGTTCTGAATATTTGAAGCTTAACATGTATCCCACTCATTTTGTGGAATTAACGGTGAGAGAATTCACAGAATGGAGGCGAGGGGGCGGCAGGAGTAAGTGGAAACCAGGTCGAAACGTGTTAGGCATGATGAACGCAGACTATCAATGTCCCGCTGCTGATGCGAACCTTATCATGATACCTTGTCATCATGCAAACCACTGGTTCCTATTAGTTCTCCATCCAGCGTTCAGAACGGTTCACATATACGATAGCCTAAGGGAGGACGAGCCTGGACAGCTGCTGGCACAGATGTACAACGAGTACATCACTTTAGTGGTTAGTTTTTATTTTTTGACCTTGGCTCATAGTATATTGTTCTTGTTTCATAGGCTTGATTCTCGTTTTTATTGTTGGATGCAGACTACTGTCCTCTCGCTAGCGTGCGAACGGCCACAGGGGGACCCTTGGACGGTCGTGATGATAAAGGACCGACCAAAGCAATATAACGGTCACGATTGCGGGATTTACGTCCTCAAGTACATGGACTACATTGCTCGCTCGGAAGTGCTCAAACACTCCTCGTGGACTAGGAAGGATGCCTTGACGTTTAGGTATAGGATAGCCTGGGAGCTGAAAAAGAATGAAGCTAGACGCCTTCATTACCATTATCCTGACGTGCGTGGCTAGCTGCTGTGATGTTACAAAAAACTGTACCAAAAAGAAATGTACATAATTTTTCGCATGCTATGAATTTGGCGCTAAAATGTGCGCGAATATACCTTTCATATGACGCATTCGAAAAAATTACACGGTTGGGATCATTGCGGGCTGTCAGTATCCCCAGCTTTGATGGGAACTCGGTTTATAGCGTTTCGTCACCTCTCCGCTAGGGCGCATCTTATAGGCCCGGACCCTCGTGGTTGTTGAGGCTGTAAGGAGTCCGCTGTGGAGTGGTTGATGTGTGTAGCGTGAATTTTCTAAAAGAGCGGATGTGTAGAGTGACAAAAAAAATTGGGCCCTAAAGTGTGCCCGAATAGGCCCTTCCTAGGAAAACCCAAAAAATAATGTGTCTCGTTTTTCGCCGAAATTCTTACAAATGGGCTAACTAGCGTGCCTGAGGTGCAATGAGCGAAAAAAAGTGACAAAAAAAATTACAACTTTTTTCGGAAGCTATCAATTGGGCCCTAAAGTGTGCCCGAATAGGCCCTTCCTAGGAAAACCCAAAAAATAATGTGTCTCGTTTTTCGCCGAAATTCTTACAAATGGGCTAACTAGCGTGCCTAAGGTGCAATGAGCGAAAAAAAGTGACAAAAAAATTACAACTTTTTTCGGAAGCTATCAATTGGGCCCTAAAGTGTGCCCGAAAACGGAGTTACCAAAAATATCAATAATCCACAAACCAAATCACAAATTAAAGATTCCACAAACCAAATCACAAATTTAAACATTATAAAAGTTCAATTTATACAACTGAAACATTAACCCTAACACTCTTCCTCATCATCGTCCTCCTCGACCATACTGCCAGGTTCGATACCTAACACTTTATAATGGTTTCTCTTGTCATGATCAGTCATCTTATTACACAACGCACACTTTCGTAATTTTTTTTGACCCGTTGCTTCTTCAATCGGATTCTTCATGCGTATTGCTCGTTTTCGCCCTTTTGTTTGAGAAATAATTGGATCAAAAATGTCGTCCTCCTCACCTTGTAGGTCAGTGCCGTCAATGACTGGCTGTTTGGCTCGATTGAATCTACCGGCTGGAGTCGTCCGAGTAGTCGGAGTGTCCACAGTTTCTGGTAATGCCATCCTAAACTGTGCATGCTTAGCCTTATCCCGTGCGGCTGCTTCAACTTGATACCTGTACCCATCAAATGTTGACGCTGCATCCATTGATAAACCGTGCATGATGTTACAAAGGTGATTATATCGCAGCGACTCAGATTGCTCGAAATCAACTGAAACATTGGGCACGTAAGGAATGTGACCGTGGACTCTATTGGCTTCCTTCGTCCACCGTTCCAAGATATACTGTGGAGGGATTTCACTAGCATTCTTGGCGCTCAAAACCCTCAACGCGTGTCGACAAAGTATACCTTTATGCTCAAACAGTTGACAGTTGCAATTAACCAACCCGGTGTCCTTACAAACTGCTACGGTAAAATGTCGTCTGTTCCTCGGAGCCGACGAAGAGCACGGATTGGCGAAATTCGTCACATTTGTCAAAGCATAAACCTTGATATCTCTGGTGGAATACTCGTGCAACTTTGTCATGCCATATTGATTCGACTTTAGTAGTTCCTCTTGAAACTGTCGAAACATTTCCTTGGTATAGACTTGAGCCGCATGAGCCTCTAAAGGTGAATAAAGTAGTATAGCTCTTTCTTTGTAAACTGTAGCCGCGTCGGCTTCTCTCTCACGGTACAATTGCCTGTCAACGGCTTTCTGCATCTCTAGTACGAACTCCGCTATACTTGAAGACTGGCCTACGTACCCATCAAAGAATGAATTCATAGCTTCGCTTCTCGAGGTCGTAGTCATTCCGGCTGCAAAAAACTTCTTGGTGTAGGCACCGACCCACTGTGTCTTGATCTCATACAACGATTGTAACCATTCATGATTGTGCAAATAGTAAGTATCCATTAACGTGGCCCACCTCTCCTCGAACACGTCTACCGTCAACGATTTCTTCACACATGTATTAAAGTCAGTCTTGAATGACGGATGGTTTGCATATACATTGTGAAGCCGTTCGGGATATTTGTTGCTTATGTGCCATGTGCACAGGCCATGGTGAGTATCTGGAAGGACCTTAGCGATTGCATTTTTCATTGCCAGATCTTGGTCGGTGATGATGGTCTTTGGAGGAATATGATACATTGCTTGAAGCCACGTTTCAAATAACCACGTAAATGACTCCTCCGTCTCATCCCTAAGCAGGGCAAAGCCAAACGAGATTGACTGATAGTGGTGGTTCACCCCGGTGAACGGAGCAAAAGGCATAGAGTACTTATTGGTGCGGTATGTGGTGTCAAACGTCACAACATCCCCAAAATTTTGGTAAGCAGCTCTAGAACGGGGGTCCGCCCAAAATATAGTACTAATGCGGTTCTCATCATCCAGTTGGAGACTGTAGAAAAATCCAGAATTCTCACTCTGAAGGCACCTGAAGAGATCAAGTGTAGTTTGAGAATCACTCTTACCGAAAGACTCTCTCCTCTGAGCACGAAGTTCATTTCGAAGGTCTACTTCGTTGAAACTCAACTTGTCAATCCCCCCAGCCTGGCTTGAGAAAACCCCCATCATCTTAGAAGGTGGAATTTTAGCCTCGGCCATTGTAAAAATCAGTTGTCTGTGTGCCGCGCTTATTTCTCGGTGTTGATGAATTTGACCAATCTTACTAGGGGTCATCAACTGATGATTATGGCTCAACTCCACTCCTGTCACAACCCAATGGTTTTCATTTTTTCGGTGTACTGCATACACATGGGCCTTGCAGCCGGTACCCGGAAATGTGTCCCGTTTTCTTTGTCTTGTTGTCCCTTCGTCACTGATCCGAACGACCGGGGGTACATGCGGTGCTCCTCTATGACACTCAAATAGTCTTGCACAAATTTGATCTGTATTCGCCCGTTTTCTAGTCGTCTTAGTTCTAATACCGAAACCTATCGTTTTCGAATATGCTCTATAGTATGCTTCAACTTCGTCCAGTGTTTGAAAAACTTGACCAACGTAAGGTGGATCAGAACCTTCACAAAAATTATTTCCTCCAGTTGCATCCATATTTATACTGAAATCTAAAAAATAAAAATTATATCATTCTCAACAAGTCATAGAATTAAATAAAAGAAGAATAAAATTTATTTAAACGTAATTGTTGGAAATTTTGTAAAATGTAAAATTAGCAAAATAGCCCACGATACGAAGGCAAATTACCGAAATGCCCCCGGGGTTCATTATCACCCTAACGCCCCAAATCAGCTTCAAAACAACCTTTCAGGTGCTTTGCTTACATTTCTCGACTAAGAAGTCCTTTGAAAAACTTAACGCTGCAAAATTACAAAAATACCCCTATCGGGGATGCGAATTACCAAAATGTCCCCTGGCATCATAAAATCTGAAAAGTGCTTTGAAACAGGATTTTAAGCTTCCTGAATTCACTCTTTAAAATAACTTTTCAGGTGTCTCACACCCTTTCATGAACTAAAAGTTATTTTAAGCACAAATTTGTGTAATGTAAAATTAGCAAAATAGCCCCCGATGAGCGGCAAATTACCGAAATTTCCCCCGGTGTTCATTATCACCCCAACGCGCCATATGGCGGCTACACCACTGGCAGTCTCAAAACCGCTTTGCTTACTACTTTTTAAATGTATCACATCAATTATATACCAAATATTTCCTCTGAAGATTTTAAAGGGGATGCGTTAACAAAAATTGCCCCTGCTGCGTATGCAAAACACCCCATGGCAGCCATTGCCCCAACAAACATCTCAGAACAATTGGAACAAAATAACTTTTCGGGTGTCTTACACCCCTATCCTATAACTAAAAATCATTCGGGAAATTTTTCAAGCTGGTTCAGTTAGCAAAATAGCCCCCGATGAGCGGCAAATTACCGAAATGCCTCCGGGGGTTCATTGTCACCCTAACGCCCATCAAACCAGCTTCAAAAAAACCTTTCAGATGTTTTACTTACATTTCTGGACTGAAAAACTTGACACCGTAAAATTACCAAAATACCCCTCTCGGGGTGGCAAATTACCAAAATGCCCCTGGCATCAGAACGATCTCAAAAGTGCATTGAAATGTTATTTTAAGCTTCCCGAATTCATTCTTGATCTAAAAAGTATTCTACGGACTTTTCGCCCAAAAATCCCGAACCGGTGTCCGGATCGAGCGCTTAAAAGCCCGTTCGGCCAAAAAATTAGCTAACGGCTTCGGAATGGCCCGAATTCCTTGGGAATGGAACTTCCCAACACCCTAGGGTTCTCATAAAAGTTTCGCGCGAAATCGCGCTGGCTTGATATTTTAAATTACACTGCAAAGTTACAAGGTTGCGCGTATCAGTTAACCCCTTTCCAGTCTTTGGAAAAATCTAAAATTTTTACCTGATACAGATCTTTTGAAAATAACTAGGGTCTCTGTTTCACACTTTGGCAAAATCTAGCTCTAGCTATTTTTTATAAATTCGTGAAAAATTCTATTTTTGACGCCCAAAAAAATTGCTATTTTGGAATCTTTCGAATGTAATACCCTGATTTGTCAAAACGTAATTTTGATGCCCTAAACACGAATTTTAGACTATTGTAAGAACAATTTAAGCGTAACACAATTTAAACAATCAATTGGTAAGAACAAATTGAAAAATACTTACTTGTTTTAACTTGATATATTTAAAGAAAAATCCACCGATCTTCTAGCGGTTATCCACCGATCTTCTAGTGTAAATTTTTTTTGTTTGTATGTAGGTGAGATAGGGAGAATAAGGAGAATGGAAGAAATGATTCGGGGAGGAGGGATTTTATAGAGAGAAAAGTGAGAGAGGAAGAGAAGAAAGAAGACGGTCCGTGAGTGAACAGCAGGGAGGGGGAGGGGGGAATGACACGTGGGGGTGGGGGGTAGGGTGGTAATGACACGTGGGGGAAGGGGGGGTTCACGGGTGGGGGAAGGGGGGTTCACGGGTGGGGGAAAGGACATAGGGTAGGGGCCACGAGGTGGGGGGCAAGGGGGTGGGGGTCACGGAAGGCATAATGCCAACAGCATGTAGGACACGCGGTTGGGCATTAATGCCAACCGCAACTCATACAAGCGGTTGGGCATTAATGCCCATTATCTAGCGATATTTTCATTTTCTCGTGATATTTTGGTGAATTTCTCGTGCCATTTTGTTCCTTTTTCTTCTTTTTCGTCCTTTTTTCGTCCACGTCAGCTGGTTCCCAACTGCTGCTCTTACTTGCGGTTCGGTGGAAAAATTATTATTTTCCCACCGGTGGGTGTGGATCGGCCCCCTATATATATATATATGTGTGTGTGTGTGTGTGTGTGTGTGTGTTCATGGGTCTGGTGAGACACACAAAAAGGACATGATTCACCAATAGGACAATGGCGTTTAAAGAGTTCAGAGGCAAGAGGTAAACGATGGTAAAGAAACTGCGGAAAGGAAGCAATAGAGAGAAGATGTTTCCCTTTAGAAAGGACCAAAACTGCAAATCCTTAGACCTAGACAACAATAATTAAGGACTTAAGATTTGAGTATTAATGTCTTCTGGAAAGGTCAGGCAAAGGACTCGCAAGTCCCAAGAAGTACTGGGAAGAAATAAATTAGAGATGCACCAAGAAGAAACCACAGGAGCACGAAAACTTTGTAAAACTAAAGGAGGCATAGAAGGTAGCAACCAATAGATCCAAACGGAAATGGATCTCCCATCGTCTATATGTCATTGGACGCCTTATTTAAGAATATGGCCAACCAAAATATTGTGCCAAATCCTTGAACTCTGTCGAGGTTGAGTCTGTTGAAAAAAAAAAACGGTGTCTCGCAAAACTTCGGCCTTTAGATACATGCGCAACAAGACTTTGAGGATGATACCAAATTTCCAGGCTTGTTTGGTAAGCAAGGCTTGACTTGGAAGTTAAAAATCTCGAAAACCTAGTCCCCCTAATCCTTTAGGGAAACAAATAGTAGCCCACGCAACCCAATGAATTGATTTTCGAGATGCATCTTCCAACCACCAAAAGTGAGCCTTGATTTAACTTTTTTACAAATGACATAGGGAATTTAAAGACAGACATATAATAAATCAAGCGGGAAGAAAGCATAGATTGAATCAGGATAATGCGACCAGCTTTGTGTAACAGCAGCCCCAACCAATGTGCATAACGTTTCTGAACAAGGATTCTGAAATCTCCTTTTTTATTTAGAGCCACGTCCATCCCAAATATTTTTCAAATTCCAGAGAAGCAGAAAAGTCTAAAGTCTGCTTAATCAAATGACGGAGCTCAGCCTAAGCATTAGGACTAATCACTAAGCTTGATTTCATGTAGTTGATGCACTAACCAGACAAAACACAATACTCACTCATGACCTTTTTAACTGCCTCAATATTCTCGAGAACATTTTTTTGCAGACTAATAAATAAATTATAAGATCATTGGTATACATGATATGAGAAAGTGGCGGGAAAATTTCCCTGCCTTGATGCCTGTAAATTTTGCTTACATCTCAGCCTAGGATAAACTGGCCGAAAGGACTTCAGGGCTAATTAGAAAAAGAAAAAGTGACAGGGGATGACCTTGACGAATTCCACAAGTAGGATGGAAAAAAGGAGATGGAACTGTATTCACCAAAATAGAATAAATAAACTGTCGAGACACACTGAATCACCAGGAAAACCTAGTCGAATCAACACCTCATGAAGGACTATCCAATTAACCCGATCAAAAGCCTTGCTCATATCCAATTTAAGCGCAACAAGAACTACACCCCCTTAGCTCTCCGTTGAACACAATTTTGTAAGTTCTTGAACCATCAAAACATTATCAGAGAGACTGCACCTCGAAACAAAAGCATTTTGGGATGGCGAGACTATTTCACACATCCGGTTTCAATCTGTTTACCATTACCTCCTTAGCATTGATTTTATAAATAATATTACACAGGCTAATAGGTCAAAATCAGCAGCTGACTCAAGATACTGAACCTTGTAACTGAAAAGTATGATTAACCTCCCGAATAACTGACCAGATTTTGTTAGAATTTGTTTTATTTTATTTACAAATTCTTTTAGTAAAACTTTAAAACCTTACTTTATTTTCTTTATTTATGTTAGTCAAAGTAACCTATGGTATTAAACTTTGTCATAATTTTATTCATAATGTTTTTGACCGTTGTTATTTATTATGTGTGTAACCCCTAGTCTTCTTCTACTATAAAAGGAGACCACTCCTACCATGGAGAACACACATATCAAAACATATTCTTGATATTTCATATGCTCTCTACATTCTATATACTTTTGGTTTTTGGGCAACTTGATCGGGCTAGTTCAACCGTCTTCCTGTGGACGCACACATAGAGAAGGCAATGCTGCGAGCCTTGGGTTTTATCTTGGAGGGTTTATCGTTCGTTGGAACCCGTGCGTAGGGAGACGATAAAGCCTTTAGGACAACGATTTTATCGCGACTCTCACAGGCCAGCGCGAATTTATTTTAATTCTCTATACCTTGAAATTGCATGCTAGTTATAATACTTGACATTTGTTTTGTATATTAACTATATGCTTATTTTACATGTCTAATATATTTTAAGTTAGCCATAAGTTTTTATTATTTTCATGGTTAGGCAATTATATGCTTTAGTCATACTTTATGATCAATTATTTTGAAATTGAAGAAGCAAATCCAAGCTATATATATATATATATATATATATATATATATATATATATATATATATATATATTGCAAAGTGCTGCTCAAGTCTAGTGATTGAAATTATACTTTAGTAACGATGTTAAATTACGATAACCGAAGTCTATGACTTCTGATGATTGTTTTAATATTTAAAGTTGTGGTATTTATATCTATTTCAAATGGTATCTAAGTTTTGATTTCTAGAATACTAGGTGTGTTGAATTTTTTTTATATTTTAAATCTTGGATACCAAATATTTATAATAAGATTGCAAATTCAAAACCATATTTGCAAAAGGGTTTTATCTAGCCTTTTCAAAGCTTGAGAATTGAAATCAAAATTCTTGAAACTCATCAGAGGATTTTTATGATGTTGTTATCGATACGAGATTATGTAATGCGAAGCGTGACGAATGTTGAGGAAAATGTGGCTCCTAGTAGGTGAAAGACTACTGGTCACAATATGTTGAAGACTAGTTCCTAGTAGTAGACTACTGATCAAAGGTTTGATTCCTAGTAGTGAGGCTACTGACTAGCTAGTATCATCTTTGATACTAAGCGAAGTGGATGTTACCACTAAAACGTGATTTGCTTGATGAGATCCATAATGTTGCTTTGATGTGCACTATTGGGCCCTTAAAATTCTGCAGATTTGTGACACTTCATCGATGAGAAGAAAATAAGTTATAGAGGCTTCATAAAAATTGCGCAATTTGCCTCGGGACTAGCGCTAGAGGCTAGATCCTTTTTCACCTGAGGCGGATGGGGTGAGCCCACAGGGAGTCACCAGCGGGAATAACCCATCCTTTGTGATTGGAGATCCCATGAAGAAGGTTCAATGGGTAGAAACAACCCGTAGAGAGTGACTCGTGATAAAAGTAGCACCCTTTTATTAATAGGAGAGTGTCTCCTCCTCATCCGTACGATGCTTGTGCTACTTAGTGTGACATCCAGGAAGGGTTTTTCCCTGAATGAGCCTGAGGCAAATATTTTCGCGAGGTACATGTCACACGTACCCTTGGAAGACTCAACTAAGTGAGAGTGGTCGTGAGGCCGCGATTATGGGAACCATGGGCCATTCCCTAAAGACTCTCATGAGAATCAAGATAGGAGCGCATGGCCATTAAAAGCGCTAACCCGCGAACTAAGTCCCATATCAGTATTGTGTGTGTGACAACTGAAGTTTGGCTTAGGGACCTAATTCAAGGCGTAGTCCATTACGGTTCTCTCAAATGGAAGTTGTCAACACTAAGTGTTGGTTCAAGCCCGGAAGGCACCAACACCTATTGCACAATACAAGTTGCCCATCTTATTTATGTATTTTCTATTTTGTTACTTTATGAGTTTATAACGTTCAATAACCATGGCTTTATTTTAAGAAAAAGAAAAAAAAATAGTCATATAATAATAAAGGAGTTTTATGAATGTATCATGATTTTCATTGAGAAGTTTTTAAATGCTTTAGATTTTGTTGGAATGGTGAGCTTTATATACATTTCATCAGTGGTTTTTTTAAGTATTTTAAATTATCATTTTATTTTATCAAAATAGTGGGGGATTGTTGGAATATTTTAATAAAATAAAATGTACATTATAGCATTATTATTATATTGCAATTTATGGCTATATGTATTTACTTACATGTAAATTATGAAATGAGTTACAAATGCAATAATGAATATTATTAACTCAAATGTGTTTATGGTGTATATAATATACTTTATTATTTGGCGTTATTGAGAATGGTTATGATTATTCCATGAGTTACAAAGGTTTTTAATCTTACTTATGTAATCAATAAATGGATTATGGTTGGCCAAGTATATAAGGCCATGGGGTGTGACATAAAAGACTAGAAGCAACTATGCTTCCACACTTAGTGTTTTCTTCTTTACTATCACAATGTTTTCCTCTTTAGCTATTTTCATATTTTATACTTGAGCAACGTGATCGTGGACTTGTTCATACCGTCTTCCTGTGGACGTGCACATGGAGGAGACATAGCTGCGTCAATGGGTTTTATTTTGGAGACATTATCTGCCGTCAACACCTGCACGTAGGGAGGCGATAACGTCTTTAGGACAGTGACTCTGTCACGACTCTCATGGACGAGCTATTTTATATCCTTTTACTGCTTTAGATTACATAATTTTATCAAGAGTTCGTATAGAATTACTTTCAATTATTTTGCTACGTTTAATATCTTGGTATTGCTAATATTTTGTTGTAGAAAATACAAATCAAAGCCTATATTTTTCCAACATCTAAAGAACTCTCACTTATTATTGCATTTGTAACTCATTTCATAATTTACATGTAAGTAAATACATATAGCCATAAATTATAATATAATAATAATGCTATAATGTACATTTTATTTTATTAAAATATTCCAACAATCCCCCACTATTTTGTGCACTGTGGGTGTGTTCTGTGTGGGGAGTATAGTAGTGAAAGGGAAGGGGAATGTGGATCTGCCATAGATGTTCAGCCGTGAGGGTGCATTGTGTGCTTGTGTGTGTGTGCGGTTAAATATGGAAATTGAAAATGGAAGGGGTGTGCCGTGACTGAGGTAGTGAAAGCATGTGTTGTGTGGGTGAAAACAGGTCTGTGTGTGTATGTGTGTGTTGTTGAGTGCTTGAGTGTGTTGTGCATACGGATAGGAGAAGGGGAGAGAAGAGACGAGGAGGAAGTGGGTTGTGCCCTTTTTTTTTGTGAACCTGTGTGCTAATGGGGTGTGTGTTTTTATGTGATTATGTGGGTTGTGTGGTGTGTGGATGTAGAGGTATGGTGACTGCAATAGGTGAGTGTGTCTTGAGTGATTGTGGGTATAAGAGTGTTACAGAGAAAG
Source organism: Escallonia herrerae (assembly GCA_033070095.1). Classification (NCBI taxonomy): domain Eukaryota; kingdom Viridiplantae; phylum Streptophyta; class Magnoliopsida; order Escalloniales; family Escalloniaceae; genus Escallonia; species Escallonia herrerae. The sequence continues at coordinate 117,071 of JAVXUP010001929.1, read as the reverse complement.
GAGATAAACATGGTGAAATGAGTGAAGTGCAAGGGAAAAAGAAGATATGGTGTACTGTGTGCTTGATGTGAGTAATGTGCATGAAAAATCAGTGTGTGGGAAGTGCTGTGGACAGCTGGGCAGAGAAGAAATAGTGGGAATAGGTAAGAGAGAGCCGAAGGGAAAAGGAAGGGAAGTGCGGATCGGGTATCGAGTTGACGTTAAGTTCGGTGCGTGTATTGGTTAGTGCACAGTTATCGTTAGCATGTAAAACTTTACAGCATAATACGTTAGGCTATATTAGAATTTGTGGCGAAAATTTCATAATTTTCTGAGGTTGTATGAATTTTTAGTATTTTCTATAATTTCAGAATCGTAAACTTCTTTTGGAGCCTTTAAAACCTGAAAATGCTCTGGAAAAAATTATAGTAATGTCTTTATGGTATAAATAAGCCTTTCAGTTTGAATTTGGTGATTTTTAGAGTTGATTTGCTATAATTGGTGTATCGCAGTGATTTTAGCAAAATGAATAATTTTAAAATAGTTTTAATAGCTTTTAATTTCTGACTTAAATTTCTATAATTTTTATACATATTTTAAAGTTATTAGAGAAATTATGGAATTTTATTTTCACCTAGAAACAATTATGGCTATTTATTGCATTTAAAGAAATTATTTTAATTAAAAATTATTCAAAAATTCAGAAAATTTATATTTTGACTTTTGCTAATGTTTTAAGCTATAAAAGTGTTTTACTGTAATTTATTATAAATTTTAGAGTATCGTTACTCGTTAAGGAGGGTACAGGTTTTTCGGTTAAGTTGGTCATGTGTGGGACCCGCTTTGAGTTGCTTGATTCTGGGGTTGGAAGCGAGCGTCGTTCGGGTATTTGAGGTTAGTTTATAACATTTGTAGTATAGATTGTGTTCTGATAATTAGTTTGCCAATATAGGTTAAATCACATGATCTGAACGAGGTTGGTTTGTAGCGCGCATAACTTGGATCGAGGTAAGGAATTCTATCCGAACCCTACTTCATCGTTCTGATTTCAAATATTTTATTATGATAACTTTATGAACTACATTGATTCAATTTTATGTTTGATATAAAAGATGTTTTGAAAATGTCCATTAAACCCTAATTTGAGCCTGATAGCGATCGTTTGGAATTCGTTATTCTCATCTGTTTATTTAATTCAATTATTGTAAAACCTTTTGAATTCTATTTAAATTCTTTGAATATTAACATGAGTTAGTAAATCTGGGGATTATAAGGATGGTCTGTATTGTTGTAGTTATAAGGATGGTCAGTTGGATGAGTTAAACTAGTACCTAAATGGACTAGTCATTGCACTACAAGAAAAAGGCTTTTAGCAACGGGGAAATCCGTCGCTAAAAGCCAAAACTCCGTCGCTAAAAGTCCCTCGTATATAAGCCCATTACTAAAAGTTTGGCGACGAAATTTTCAAATCCGCTGTCTAATATCGAACTTTTTTGTGACGGATTTATTTATTAATTAGCGACGGAATATCCGTCGCTAATTATATTTTACATATTTTAATTTATTTTCTATTTCGTGAATTTAGCGATGGAAGGTTCCGTTGCTAAATAAGACTTTTGGCGACGGAATATTCCGACGCCAAAAGTTAGTACAAGAAAGACTTTTGGCGACGGAATGAATTAATCTGTCGCCAAAAGTCAAATTTTTTTTTAAAAAAATTTTATTTTTCTATTACCCAAACCTATAATAAAAATTTTAATTCTCAACAACGCACAAGAATCAATACACAAAGAAATATTTACAATCAATTATAAAAAATAGTCATGATGTACAAGTCGGGCGAGGGGAGGAGGGGACACACTGGGACCAGGCGGGGGGAGGGGGGACAAGCTGCGACCGGGTGGGGGGAAGGGGGACAAGCTGCGACCGGGCACTAGAAGGGGCTCATCAAGGGTTACCGAGTCCTGGATCTGGATCCTGCTGATCTGGGGCCAGCTCGACATGTCTAGTAGCGATACCCTGCTGATCCTGCTCCTTCATCAGCCTTAACACCACTGTAGCAATGCGCTGGATCTCCTCCTCATCCAATGGATGCCGAGGAGTTGGTGTCTGTGCAGGGGCAGCAGGGGGTGAGGACGCTCATATCACGGTGCGAGCAGTCATGCTAGGCATGCTGCGTATGCGGCCTTACGGCCGATTGATGACCTCCGGCGTGTCCAGCCATTGCTTCAACGCCCCAGTACTCGAACCCGTACTAGTGGACGCTGATGGCTCTCCGGACTCCCTAAGCTGTTCATACGAGGCCTGCAAAAACAGTTATTTAAAGATATGTTAGAGCATTAATTAACGCAATAGACATTGAGGATAGTAAGAAAAAATTAACAACTTAATTAAACAAATCGACTTACATCGATCCGTCAGGCAATATCCGAAACATAGTCACAGCCTGGCGCGCCTCGTCCTTGTCCTTCTTTTGCACGTGTGTTTGGTTATACGTCAGAACTACGACCTCATCCTCCTCCAGATTCGGGTTATAGACCGCATTCATGTGTTGATTAGGGCATTCAATTTAGGGATTAATTAGGGTTCAATTACATTAATTTAGGTTCCAATTAGGGGGTTCTATTGATTCAATTTAGGGTTCGGTTGATTTGGGGCATTCAATTTTGGGTTCAATTAGTTCAATTTAGGTTTCAGTTGGATTAGGGCATTCAATTTAGGGTTCAATTAGGGGTTAAATTAGTTTAATTTAGGGTTCGATTCGATTAGGGCATTCAATTTAGGATTTAATTAGGGTTCAATTAGGGGATTCAATTATTTCAATTTAGGGTTCGGTTGGATCAGGGCATTCAATTAGGGGTTCAATTATAATTAATTAGTTCAATTAAGTTGAATCGGGGTTCATTACAATTAATTGGTTCAGTTAGGGTTAATCAGGTTTAATTGGGGTTTATTCATTCAATTAGGGTTACGCGGGGTTAATTACTGTTAATTGGTTAGATTAGGGATAATTACGGTTTGATTAGGGTTAATTTGGTTCAATTAGGATTACTTGGGAACAAATTAGGGATAATTATGGTTTAAACATTGCAATTACATTACAACAGATGAAATATAATTACATTATAACAATAGATTCAATGCGATAAATAATTTTTAGCATACAATTACATTATAACAATAGATTAATTCTAGCATATTTGAACATATTCAATATGATAAATAAATTCTAACCGGGAAAAAAAAGTGAGTTCGGGCAGTGGTGGTGCGAGGTGGATGACGACAGTGGCGCACGAAAGGCAGCGGCAGCGGCTCGCAAAAGGCGACAGAGGGTGGTGGTACACCGGAAGGGGAGTAACTGTGGTGATGGTGGTGCGACTGTGAGGTGGATGTGGCAGTAGTGGGGTAGCTGCGGGGCGGCAAGGTGGCTATGGGGCCGGCAGATTTGAGGGGAGAGGGAAGGGCGGTGTGGTGGTGGATGGGGCCTGTCGACGGCATGGAGGGCTGGTGGGGAGGGACGGAGGCGGGGGCCTTTTGTCAGAGGTGTGAATGCCGACAAAGAGAGAGAGAGAGAGACGGCGACAGAGAGATAAACGAGGGATATAGAGAGAAATGGGGAGAAAGAGAGAGCGAGGGAGAGAAAAAAATCTGTGTATTAAAGAACTTTTAGCGACGGAATATTCCCGCCGCTAAAGGTCTGTTGGTAAAAACATGTTAACAGACGGATATTTTTAGCGACCGTATTATTCCGTTGCTTAAAAATTTTAAAAATCATCAAAAATTAAAAAATTCCCAAAAAATATTTAGTGACGGTTTATACCGTCGTTAAAAGTCCGTCGGTAAAACTCCGTCGGCAATATTTTTACCGACGGAATAGTCCTTCGGTAAAATATTTTTTTGGACAACGTTTTTATCCACGAAAATTCTGTCGCTGAAATCACCTTTAGCGACGGAAGTAGTTCCGTCGCTAAAAGTACGACGCTAAATGTCTTTTTCCTTGTAGTGTTGTTTATATGCATATGTAAATCGTATCGAGCACTGCCAGGGTGGTTTTGCTATATTGTACAGCTCATGTTCAATGTTTCCTATTTTTGCATTTTTATTGTAACTAAAGTGTTTTGAAATGATTATATCTGAACTGTTTTGAATGACTACTTATTTAAGGGATTGAGTTGATACTCATCCCTATGTTTATATTGAAACGCTATGGTTTTCTTTGAAAATCCTCTTAAAATTATCATTTGATTGTATATCAAAAAATCGTTTGAATCGTTCTGTTTTTCCATTTTCAAAATTGTCTATTGGTTCAAATATAAAATCGTCTGTATCGTTTTTTTATTTTTTAATAATTGATTGACTTTACTAGGCTCTCAAAAGCTCACTCCCCTTTGACTTCCTTTCCGCAGGTGGCAGCCAACATTAAGTTGTCCGAATAAGGATTAGAGCCGAGCGAGCCGAAGAATTGGAATTTAAGTTTAGTACTGATAGTTAGAACCCTTGCGTGGGTGAACGTTATTTATATTTTTTATAGACTTAATTTTATGTTTCATTAATGACAGTCTTTTGAGATTATGAACATTGGTTTAGCTGCTCTAATAATAATCGTTCATTTGTTTGGGATTTGAGGATATTTTTGTCTTAGAGTGAATGATCGAGCGAGTGTCTAACGTTCCGGATTACTTGGATGTTACATTAAAGGCTAGGGTGGGATACCGGTGGAAGCGCCACGGCGATTTGTGGCGATAGGGGTAATGGCAGAGGCAAATACTGGGGCGGCGCTGGCGCCAGGGGGCTAGGCTTGGGGCGAGGAATAACACTGGTTCTCGGCGTCGATGTAAGATAGCTGATTGTCGTAAGGTTTGGGGTGGATCTTTCTGCCATAATTTGACATTGTAAGCTTATGACTGTTGTTGTTGGTCTTCCCATGGATGCTCGAAGTCGATTTCGTGAGAGCGTGGAGACGAGTCGCTTGATTCTGAGTAGGAACAGTCCAAAGTTTCCCAGGAGTGGATGATTCACTCTTGCACCTTTCTTGCAATCAGTGATTTAGCTCTTGAGAGAGAAGAAGGAGTTGACCCTTGACTCACTACCGCTGCCGAAGTTACTGGGAAGCCGCAAGCTGTCGAAGGAGTTGACCCTTGATTTAACTCTTGAGGTAGTGTTGCGTATATTTCCTTTCCGGCAAGGTCGGACTAAAACAGTTCATAAGGTAGAAAGATCAGCTTGCTGCTTGCTCGTTACGATGGAAGAAAAAATGGTCTATTTCGTACAAACACGGACAAACTTGCTCCCATTTTGATAGTTATGTTATCTCTATCTCAATTGAAACCTGCACAACAGACTTTGGGAAGAGGTTAGTCAACTGCCACTATTCTAGTTTAAGGTAACCAAAGGGCCCTTTAAACAGACTCTTTAATATACACTTAACCAATTAAGGTCAGATGTTAGCAACTAGAACTAGGAAAACCCCACACTACACCAACATGCCAAATAAACATATTGGTTGTTTTGGTTCAATCGGGCCTCTCTTGCATCAGAAATCTTAATTTACAAGACTTAGCTGCAAGCTTTTAGTGGTATTATGATTGAATGTGCTTCATTTAGTTTATAGGACTGGAATTAACAGTGATTCCATCGTTGTCTCATGTCAACTCTCACCATTACATGATTTCACGACTTTGTCAAAGAAATAAGCATTTTTTTTTGCAATGGGTGTTAAGTATATCATGGAGCAAAGTTGTACATTATCTTAGTTGCTTGATTTATAGTATAATGCAGAGCTTAAGTGCCAATCAAAGTTTGAATTATTCCAAAGAAGGCTCCAGTGTTTTGTTTTGTAAGACACCCCATGTTATAGTTATAGCCATTACAAGTTTGAAGGAAATGTCCACCATAAGTTTGTGTTTCTAATTTAGATATTGTATTATTGAATAGATACCATGGATGATTTGGAAGAATTTATAAAAATGGCAGTAGCCGGAGTAATTTCTTGTGTGGCGTCTCTAGTTATTTTGTTGTGTAATAATCCAAAACTCCACTGTATTAATCGGCCAATTGCTGAAGTTGCAATCGAGAGAGAGGTTTCAAGACGAAGATTAATGCATCAAATAAATTTTAATGAGAACACACGTGATATAATATGCATGGGCCTAGATGCATTTGGTAGACTAGTGCGGATACTTCGAGGAATGGGACGACTAACGGATAATGCATACAGTTGTGTGGAGGAACAAGTTGCCAAGTCCCTTTACATTCTTGCACACAATGAAAGGAATCGGTCAATCGGATTCTTTTTCCATCGGTCAGCAGAAACAACTAGTTGTCATTTTCACAAGTTTTTTAGGGCCATTATATCACTTGAAGATAAGTTTTTGATCCAACCCGATGGAACTCAAGTCTATCCGAAAATTCGGTATAACAGTAAATTCTTTCCTTATTTTAAGTTAAGTATTTGTAATGGTTGTCTTTTTGTTAGAGATATAAGTTCTTGAAAAGCAAAAGTAAATAATTCATCTTTTTAGGATTGTGTTGGAGCCATAAATGGAACATAGTTCCGTGTAAAAGTTTCTAAGGATGAAGTATCAAGGTATAGAGGGAGAAAAGACTTTTCAACACAAAATGTATTGGCAACGTGCATTTTTTTATCTAAAATTCATGTATGTGTTGCCTGGATGTGAAGGCTCTGTAGCAGGTGGTAGAATTCTGGATAATGTAACTAATAGGGAAATATATATATATATATATATATATATATATATATATACACACACACACACACACACACACACATACATGGGAGCTGATCCGTTGATAGCGCTAGTAACTTAACCCAAGTTGCTAGCGCGATCGGCCGTCCACGACCGAGAATGGACGGCCAGATCGCGAGCCACGCCCAGTATTTTTTTTACCCGTCCGCTACATAATGTAGAGGACGGTAAATTATCGTCCGCTACATTATGTAGCGGACGGCCAAACAGCACTAACAACGTGCTAGCGCTATCAATGGATCACGACCCTATATATATATATATAACAATATCTATCTAATTACCAAAATTTCACTAAATTCTTAACATAATTTACTTGATTGTAGGAAGGTACTATCTAGTTGATGCAGGGTTTATGTTGAAGTCTGGGTTTATCGCACTATATCGAGGAACACGATACCATTTGAAGGAATACCAGCAGCGTGCCCCAGCAACGCGTAAAGAGATATTTAACCACAGACATGCTCCATTGCACAATGCAATTGAAAGAGCTTTTGGTGTTTTAAAAAAGCAATTTCCTATTTTAGCCACCGGAATCGAGCCTCAATATGATTTGGATACACAAACAAGCTATGTTCTAGCATGTTGTATTTTACATAATTATCTTATGGACGTGGATCCAGATGAAGCACTCATAGCATAAGTTGATGAAGAATTTTTGAACCAACAAATTGAAGAACAAGAAGAGGCAGGTGTGGAAGTTTCTGATGATGGTAGACGAGGCATAATAAAGAGGCACAACATAGCAATTATAATGTGGGATGATTACGTGTTAAAGTGATCAGATTTTAATTCCTTCTCTAATGTACTTGTTAGGAGGTCTTTTACTATTTTAGGATTGCATTAAATATTCTCAACTCTGGCGTTAGGTCTTCTTGTCACATCTATTTTCATTTTCCTTTGGGATTAGAGTTTCATCGTGATGTTATTCTTGATTTTCTTCTACTTATGTTGAATTGTTGTCTATATTCGATACTGCTTCGTATGTGAAGTTGCAAAATTCTTTCAAGTTAATTACATTCTCAGTTAGATCTATTCCTGTACAACTAAATATTTTGAAAAGCAAGGCAAGACAATGGATGTAACTGAGGAGGATGACAAAACTTCCATAGGTTACTTAGCATGGATGCAAGAAATGGATGAATACCTGCTCGACGTATTGCTTGACAAGAAAAATAATGGTCAGAAACCTGATAGGAATTTTAGTCAAGGAGAATATGATGTTATTGTAAAAGCAATGAACGAACGTTTTCCCCTCAAGGTAAATAAAGATAAGGTAATGAATCGTCTGAAGACTCTTAAAAAATGGATATTGGTGTGGAAGTGTTTAGGTGCGGCAGTGGTTTTGGATGGAATGACATCACAAAGCGGATTGAAGCACCACCAGAAGTTTGGGCAGAACCGATTAAGGTAAATAACGTGAGGCTTTAATCGTACACATGAATGAATATTTTTTAACCACAACCTTTCGTGTTTTATTATTTCTTCTTTCTATTTTTCATGGTTAGACTTATCCTGATGCAAAAAAGGATTCGAAACTATTCGATTCCTTGTTTTACTGTCTTACGCAAAATATTTGAAAAAGATTGTGCAACTAGAGAGGCAGCTGAAAGTGCAAAAGAAAAGAACCATCGTTGGGAAAAAGAAGGATGAGGCACAAGGTATGATGGTATTGAAGATATGGTAGAACAAAGTGACATCATACTTGAAATTTTTGAGGGAACATGAGGAGGTATTCGCCGATCAAATGTCTCGCAAGCGCCAACTGCACCTGGTCCTTCGTCAAAGAGTGGCAAGAAAAAAATTCAAAGTTTGATGAACTGAATCAAAATATAACCGTGATTACAACATCAATGACAAAAATTGCAACTACACTTGATAGAGCTACAACTGTCGCTCAATAATGCAGACGACGAATTTATTCGAGGCAAGAAGTTTATGCAGAATTGAATAAGATTGAGGAACCCGACAATAATTTTCTCTTGCTGCTATGATTTTCTCATCCCTGATTAAACAGTTGCGAAAGGGTTTTTTGGATGTCCACATGAGATGCGTGTCTCTTGGTTATCTTGGAAGATGAATAATCCTTCCAAATAGAATTGAAGTTATTGTTTTAAATTTCTCTTTTTAAAGTCTATTTAGGATGTTTAAATAATGACTGAGTTTAATCTCGTGATATTTATGGTTTTTATAAGATTTTCTTTAATATCAGTATTATTTGTTTAGTTACAGTTTTTTTGTAATAAATTTGTTTTAGAGATTGTTTTTACCCTTTACATTAATTTTAATTTTTAAAGTCAAAAGTCTTAAAAGGATATAATTGTCAAAAGCACTATTCCTTTTCCAATCTTTATATCTTCCAAACAAAAGATAAGAATTTCGGGGAATGGAATTCCAATTTGTTCCAAACAGAAAAATTATAATTCACTTCAATTCTAATAACTTTTCAAATTCCGTTTGAATTCCAATTCCAAAAAAAATTGCACTCTAAACACAGTGTAGCATCCCCGCTCAAACTCAAGGTGGGAGAGAACGAGCCAACTGGAGTTTGCCAACTGAAGTTTGGAAATTAGCTCTTGTAGTCACCCTGGAGGATGTGATTTGGTGAAAATGTCTGTTGTTTGATTGCGAGAAGTGATAGAATGTAAAAGAACAATCCCACGAACAACATGCAGACGCACAAAATGACAATCGATCTCAATGTGTTTGGTGCGCTCATGAAACACATCATCGTGAGCTATCTCAGTGGCACTTCGATTATCACAATATAAAGGTATAACAGTAGAATGTGTAACTCCCGTGTCTTCAAGTAGCCAACGCAACCATAAAAGCTTCTGGGTTGTATCATCCAGTGCTCGATATTCAGCTTTCGTACAAGAACGAGCATTGAGGGTCTATTTCTTACTTCTTCAAGAAATAAGAGAGGTACCAAGAAAGAAGCAAATACAAAAAGTAGAGCGTCGATCGGTAGGACCCCCAGCCCAATCAGCATCAGAGTATGCATGTAGCTCAAGAGGGGAATGAGCTGAAAATGTAGGCCATGAAATAAGGTACCCTTGATGTATCGAAGAATGTGAAGGACAACGACAAAATGAGTTGTACGTTGAGCAAAGAGAAATTGGCTAACCAAGTGCACAGCGTATGCAATATCAGGGCGAGTGACGGTCAAGTACACAAGACTGCCAACTAATGTGCGATACAAAGTATGATCACAAAGAGGTGTACCATCAAGAAGAGTAAATCGTGCAATAGGCTCAAGAGGAGTAGAAGCGGTTTTGCTATCAGTTAAACCAGCACGAGAAAAGAGATCAGAAGCATATTTAGCTTCAGAAAGATAGTATCCATCGGAGGTAGTGGAAGCTTCAAGTCCAAGAAAGTAGCTGAGTGTATCAAGATCTTTCATCTCAAAGTGGTGATTAAGATCTTGCTTGAGAATAGAAATGCCATCAAGATCATTATCTGTGATAATCATATCATCCACATAAAGGAGCACAAGTATGATACCCTGAGAAGATTTTCAAATAAAGAGTGCAGAATCATATGCAGTTGATGCAAAACCAAATTGCTGCAAAGTGGAACTGAAATTGGCAAACCAAGCACGGGGAGCTTGTTTGAGACCATATATTGCACGACGAAGCTGACAAACTTTGTTCGGAGGATGAGGGTATCCTGGAGGAGGCTGCATATAGACTTCCTCACTGAAATCACCATTAAGAAAGACATTATTGACATCCGTCTAAAATAATGTCGGCAACTGCAATTAAACTACGAACATAGGTAAGGCGAGCTACATGAGCAAATATTTCTTTGTAGTCAAAATCATATTCCTGTGTAAGGCCCTTTGCTACCAAACGGGCCTTATGATGCTTAATGGAGCCATCAGAGTAAGTCTTAATTTTATAGACCCATTTGCATCCAACGGCTATTTTTCCAGGAGGAAGATCAACCATATCCCAAGTATGGGTTTTAGCCAGTGCCTGTAACTCATAGTGTATCGCTTGCTGCTAAGCAGGATCAGAACTAGCCTCGCGACAAGATGAGGCTCATGGAAAGAAATAATAGTAGAAAAAATGAAAGTCTTAAAGATACACTAGAGGTTTTTGTAACCGTTGTGGACGAGCATGAAGGGAATGTGGAGATTTAGTAACCCCAGAGATAGATGGTGGACCTTAATCATGTGTAGCAGGATTAGCAGGGCGGGCAGACATCTCAACAGGGGCCATAAATTCATTAGAAGGTTGCATGGTGGTGTCATTAGAATTATAAAATAACGGAACAGATGAATTAGTAAAAAATGGAACACTGGATGAAGTAGGTAAATGAAAATAAGAGATGTAGGAGAACATCTTATGTTCCCAGAAAACAACATGGCGATAAGTACTAAACGATTAGAGACGGAACCCAAATATCAATACCCCTTATGTTCAATACCATACCCTATGAAACATCAAAGACATGCACGAGGTTGATTACCAATTGTGGGAGATGGAACATGATTGAATTTATAGACAGCTGTAAGAGTACCTTCCCCCAAAATTGTTCATGACACGAGGCAGAAATAAGCAAAGCACGAATAATGTCTAGAATATGGTGATGTTTGTGTTCAGCACGCCCATTATGCTGGGAAGTTCTGGGGCATGATCTATGAGTAATGGTTCCATCCTTTTGAAGAAGTTGGATAAACTCTTCTGATTTGTATTTCATGGCATTATCAGTACGAAAAAGCTTAATATTGCGAGAGAATTGAGTTTGGACCATAGTAACAAAAGTATGATATATTTGAGATAATTTAGATTGATTTCACATCAAATATAACCACGTAAAACGAGAATAATCATCAACAAAAATAACAAAAAATTTGGATCCTCCCATAGTAGTGTTTGGAGAAGGCCCCCAAATATCGGAGTGAACGAGATCAGATGGAGCAGAAGAAATTGAAGTACTTAAATGAAATGGAAGTGCAGTTTGTTTAGCAAGCAGACATGGTAAACAATCAAAATTTTTAGAACTACCGACACCTAACAAACCACTAGATACTAAAGGATTTAGCCGAGAAAATGAAACATGACCTAAACGAGAGTGCCACAACTTAAGAGAATTTTAGGAAGCAACGGAGGAGGCAAACTGATGCAGAATGGAAGGATGATGAGGGATGGATAAATTGATGAGCTCAAACAATCGTCCAACTTTACGGCCAGTCCCAATAGTTTGGCCTGTCTCTAGATCCTGCACACGACAACCAGTACGAGAAAAGTTTAAGTTAAAACCAAAGATCACAAAATTGACCAATAGAGATAAGGTTTAACTTAAGAGAAGCGATAAAGTAAGTATCAAGAAGAGACATATATATATATGTAGAGACATGACCGACATAATTAACAGGCTTATGAGAAACATCGGTAGTATGAATGAGTGGGTAGTGGGACATATGTTGCTTAGAGACAAAAGAAAAAGGATAAGATGCCATATGATTGCAACACCCAGAATAAAAGTACCAAGATAAGTTACCTGAAGTAATTGAAAGAGCAGAGGAAGACAGAGTACCAGAATTAGACATGATTTGTTTTACTAATTTAGTAACATCATTAACCGAGAGAGTGAAAGACAAGGAATCGTTCAACACATCAGCAGCAGCAGCAGCAGAGTGGGAAGGAGGCTTGAACCTATATTGAATCCCCGGCTTCTGGAGCACTAGTTGAGCTGGTATTCTTGGACCATTTTTCAAGGTACGAGGAGAGTCTTATGGGAGGTGACCAAAGCCAATCTTACGACATAGTCTGCAAAGGGTGTACATGGTAATCAAGAAGCATGTGACCTAACTCATGGCAGTAGCGGCATTCATGCTGAAAGGAAGAAGATGAAAAATGTCTTGAAGCTGATGAGGGTGAAAAGATGTGGGAAGGTTAGGAAAAAGTAGCAAGAACAATATCAGGACGACGGGTCTGCAGAAGGCCTGACGAGTTTCTTCAAAAAGAAGTTCGGCAACAGCATTGTCTAGGGTAGATAATGAACTCTGATGCAAAAGGGAGCTTCAAATAGATTCATAAGCATCAGTAAGAGACATATGAAACTAGATAAGGCAAAGGTGGTCACGGTAAACAATAAAATTAGCTGAATCCACAGAATAAGTCCAGCATGGTTCTGAAAGTTTCAATTGATCCCAAATCCCTTGGATATGAGAAAGGAAGCTATTAATAGACTGACCAAGCTCTTGTTTCATCCGGTGAAGTAAATCATGAAGCTGGTAATGATGAACAAGATCTGCAATAGTGTATTGTTGAGCCAAAAGATCCTAAATTTCTTTTGCAGAATTATAGCAACCAAACTGTTGATAGATAGATGAAACAGAGGTAGTACGAAACCAAGTTTTGCTATCCTACTCAAGTCGTTCACCGAATTTAGGTTGAGTATCACCTACAGTTTGGATAGGTATAGAATATCGCTAGTAAGATAGCTCCACAATTTCTTACCTTTGATGAAGCTACGCATAGCTTGAGCCCACAAAATGTAATTAGAACCATCAATGATGACAGAAATAGGCTGAGCAAGATCCATTGCAGCCACCAAGCAAAAAGATTAGCAAGAGATAATAAAGGAATGAAAGGAGAGGCTAAAAAAACAAAAGATATGGACGGAATTTGAGCAAACGAATGGCAGAAATGAGTTCAAAATGATAAAAAAAGCAGGAAGACTGCGCCTAAATAAGATGCAGGAATTTATTAATTAGAGGAGCTCTTGTTTCAGCTGAATCCTAATACTGCTATTCCTGTTCCAATTCAAATTTGCAAAAGCAGGAAGACTGCTCCTAAATAAGGGGCGATTGGCCTGAGAATATAACCGATCATTTCCTGACAAAGCATAGAGGTGTCAATGGGCTGGCTTAGGTGGGCCTAGCAGGCCAAGAGTGAAAAAGGGTCGGGGCCGGGTGACACACGGTGGCCTTTGATGACACAAGGAAACCGTGTGTGGCACTCGACTTGCCGCTCACAAGAAGAGTTCGCCAACCAATCCCAACAATTTAAAGCAAACAGTGCATCAACATCGCATAAAACAGTGCACAAAGAGTAAATTTCAACACGAGGGCAAAACGGTCACAAATATCTTCATTACTTCAATAGCATCATTACAACTTACAAAAGACTTTGTTTGCATCCACAGTGTGTAATCTAGCTAGACAAGCAAGCTAAAACAAAGCAAGGGACTTTCGGGTATGGGTGTGCATGACTCCCATATAGTACCATTAGGAGGATTTTCCTAAGTGACAGTAGTAGACGTCACTATGTGTGAGGAGTCATAATGCCATTTTTTAGAGAAATATAACTCGAAATGACTTGAAATTTTACAGGAAAACTTAAATATACACAAGGGTGATCTCCACCAAAATTGAGCAAAAACGCAGGCCTGGATCTTCGGATCTTCACTGTTAGCTTTTGGCGTGCGCAGGCACTTCAGTTGGGCGCGCGGGCGCTGTGCTTGACGGGTGCATGGGCATGAGACTTGAAGAACTTGCGAAGGTGTATGGGCGCATGTTGGAAGGGCACGGGGGTGCTGAGCTGGATGGGCACGAGGGCACTGTGCTGGATAGGCGGGAGGGCGCGGTCTAGGCGGGTGCAAGGGGCAGCCCGTGATATTCTCCCCCACTAGAGCTGTTGATGCCATCATCAACTTCTGCATGTGGTAGGATTCAATCTAGTCGGCATAGGCTGATAAGTCTGCTGCTCGTTCCCAAGTGTTCTCTTCATCCATCTGTCCCTGCCACATGACTAGGTACTCTTGATGGCTCTTGCGGGAAGCTGTAATCACTCTATCATTCAAAATAGCTTCGGCAACTCGCTTTCCTGCCGCTTTGGGTTTGAGTCCTTGTCTCTTGATTTGGCCCATGGAGGGGTCGGCTATGTCTTCATAGAAAGGCTTTAACATGCTGACGTGAAAGACGGGATGGAGCTGGCGGCTCCACCAATGAGGCGGATCAACCTTGTAAGCCATCTCTCCTATCTTCTTCACTATGCCAATCTTGATCAAAACAGATCTCGCTATCCCCGCTACTGGCTGTGCGGCAGAGTTGGAAACCTTCACCGGTCAGCACCCTTTTTCTAGAGTTAGACCCAGTCTTTCAACTTCGATGCTAGAAATGTAATTATGGGTAGCTCCTGTGTCCACCATGGCCCTGATGGCCTTCCCGTTAACCCTGTCCACATACATCAAGCCTTTCCCTGGTACATCACCCTTTTTCTTTGGCGGCATGTCCTTAGGCTCTTCCCCAGTCAAGCTCTTTTCGGGGTTCCCAACCTGCGTTGTCACAGCATTACACCACTGAGGAAAGGCCCCGACTGCATCTTCCTCTTCATAATCTTGTGCGTCTGTTTGCTCATTTGTCGGTGGATGCCTTGGTCGAGAGCCAGATTGTTCCCCACGTTGCACCTGTCCAATGTTGTCAAAGAAGGCATTCATCATCTGTCGCTACGGACAGTTAGTGATCACGTGCGGTCCTTGGCACAAGAAGCAACCCATGAAATGAGGTTTATTCACTTCTCCGCTGGTGCTAGCGTTAGGCTTGGCTTTGAACCCAACTCCACTCTTCTGTTGGGTAGAAGAGTTTGATGCCCAACTGCTTTTATTGCCCCAACTTTGGTTTGGCACTTGACCCCTAGCTTCTTGCCAGCATTACCTCTCTAAGGGGGTCTTTGTGGCTTGGAGTTGTAATCTGAAAGGCTCTTGGCAGCGATAATGGCTTCATTAAGGTTGTTCACTCGACATCTATTAAGCTCGGTGCAAGCCCATTATTTTAACCCTTCCACGAAGAAGAAGAGTCTGTCGACTGCGGACATGTCACTGATGTCCAACATCAAGGCAGAAAATGCCTGACAATACTCCTGGACCAATCCGGTGTGTTTGCATTCCAACAACGCTTTCCTCACGTTGAATGCGGTGTTCTCTGGAAAAAACTGGCTTTTTAGCTCTTGTTTGAGTATCTCCCATGTGTTTATGACGCAAGACCCATCTTCGATCTCTGCGTACTTCTTCCGCCACCATAACTTGGCATCTCCAACCAAGTACATGGCAGCCATCGACACCTTTGTCACTTCCGAGTCTACTCTGATGGCTTGAAAGTATTGTTCTACATCGAAAAGGAAATTTTCTAATTCCTTGGCGTCACGGGCTCCCCCGTAACTCTTGGGCTCTGGTACTTGGGGCCTCGATGAGTGTTCCGCACCCCCGTGGGTGTGTTAACCACTGTACGACTAAGAAGCTCCCCTCGATCCTGGAGTTCTTGAATTTTAGACTCCCAATCTATACCTTCAATGTGTCGTGCATGGTGTTCCACTCGATCTTGAAGCTCCTAAAACTTGCCCTCCCATTCCATGCTCTCAGCATATCGGGTATTATCAGTGGCCTCAAGATTCACTTCCAACGCATAAAGGCGAAGGGAGAATTGCTTCAGGATGCCTGGAGCATCTTGGTCACTCTTGAACATGTCATGTATCTGTGCTTCCAAAGCATCGATTCTCTCTTTCGTGTTGGCCATAGTTTTTCTCAGCAAACTATCCCATAATATTTTCTTAGCTGAAGCCACGGTCCTTTGGGCAACCGCGGCTCTAATACCACCTGACACACGGTGGCCTTTGATGGCACAAGGAAACCATGTGTGGCACTTGACTTGCCGCTCACAAGAAGAGTCCGCCAACCAATCCCAATAATTTAAAGCAAGCAGTGCATCAACATTGCATAAAATAGTGCACAAAGAGTAAATTTCAACACGAGGGCAAAACGGTCACAAATATCTTCATTACTTCAATAGCATCATTACAACTTACAAAAGACTTTGTTTGCATCCACAGTGTGCAATCTAGCTAGACAGGCAAGCTAAAACAAAGCAAGGGACTCTCGGGTATGGGTGTGCATGACTCCCATATAGTACCATTAGGAGGATTTTACTAAGTGACAGTAGTAAACGTCACTATGTGCGAGGAGTATATTGCCCCTTTTTAGAGAAATACAACTCGAAATGACTTGAAATTTTACAGGGAAACTGAAATATATACACGGGTGATCTCCACCAAAAGTGAGCAAAAATGCTTGCCTGGATCTTCGGATCTTCACGGTTGGCTTTTGGCATGTGCGGGCACTGTAGTTAGGTACGCGGGCGCTATGCTTGACGGGCGCATAGGCACAAGACTTGAAGAACTTGTGAGGGTGCATGGGCACATGTTGGAAGGGCGCAGGGGCGCTGAGCTGGATGGGCGCGGGGGTACTGTGCTGGATGGGCCCGAGGGCGCAGTGCTAGGCGGGTGCCAAGGGCAGCCCGTGACATTCTCCCCCACTTGAGCTATTGACGCCCTCGTCAACTTCTGCATGTGGTAGGATTCATTCTAGTTGGCGTAGGCTGATAAGTCTGCTGCTGGTTCCCAAGTGTTCTCTTCATCCATCTGTCCCTGCCACTTGACTAGGTACTCTTGATGGCTTTTGCGGTAAGCTGTAATCACTCTATCATTCAAAATAGCTTCGATAACTCGCTTTCCTGCTAATTTGGGTTTAAGTCCTTGTTTCCTGATTTGGCCCCTGGAGGGGTCGGTTGTGTCTTCATAGAAAGGCTTAAACATGCTGACGTGAAAGACGGGATGGTGCTGGCGGCTCCACCAATGAGGCGGTTCAACTTTGTAAGCCATCTCTCCTATCTTCTTCACTATAGTCAGGGGTCCCTCATATTTCTGCAAAAGACGAGAGTCTCTTCCCCTTAGAAATTTGCGATCTTGTGGCAGTAGCTTAACCATAACTTTGTCGCCCACGTTAAACTCTTGAGATCTCCTGTTCTTGTCAGTGTGTTTCTTCATTCTTCTGGCTGCCTTCTCAAGGTAGGAGTGAGCTAGATCTATATTCTGCCTCCATTCTTTGTTGAAGCTTATGCCCTTGGAGATTTTCCTACATTGGGGACGTTTACTGTGTGGGGTAGTAACGGTTGTTGTCCATTCACAATCTCAAAAGCACTTTTCCCTATTGAAGAGCTTTTGCGTGAGTTGAAACACAGCTGGGCAACATCCAGTAGCTTGACCCAATTTTTCTGTGTTGTACTGACAAAATGGCAAAGATACTTTTCTATCATGGAATTGAACCGCTCCGTCTGACCGTCTGATTCTGGATGATAACTTGAACTCATCGAAAGTTGGGATCCGAATAACTTAAAGAGTTCAGTCCAAAAGTTTCCAGTGAAGCGGGAGTCTCGATCGAGTGGAACATCTCCATGTTGTTATTATTTTCTAAAAGGGTCCTATATATCTCCATGTTGTTAACATTGTAGCCATCTCAAAAATTTCTATTACAGCGAGAGGAGAGGTGGGATAGTACGTACAAGACAATAGATTGGTAGACGTGTAAAATACCTCCAAAAATTCAGCTAGGTATGTAGCCATCTGCCATTCCTCGTGAGTTGGCAAGCCGGCTGGGAACGACGTTAGTAGAAAATGCGTATAGACTTCTTTGTATGCCAGAATATGTAAAAACATATGGTATGTAGAGTTCCACCTATGGACCACATCTGTAACTGGTCTCCTGCGAGGCATATTATATTGAACACACAACATTTTAAATTGTTGTGTTCTCGGATCGAACTATTAACATACGCTGTCATACCCCTCATTTTGAGAAGAATATCTCCTGCAGCAGCTAAACCATCTTGAACAATTAAATTAATTATATGACAAACACAACGAACATGAAATAAGTTACCAGAAAGTACAGGTTTGAGGCTCTCCTTTAAAGCATCAACAGCAGCTGTATTATTAGAAGCATTATCAAAACTAATACTCATAATCTTATTCTTTAATTTAAACGTGGTACATGCTTTTAATATAACAGTAGCAATGTTCATTCCATCATGCGGAAAAGGAAAGAGCTCGAAAGCGATGATTCTCTTGTTCATAATCCAATCTGCATCAATCCAATGGCCGTCACACAAGCATAACTAACAAAAGTAAATGGAGATTGCCAAATATCAGAAGTAAGACTAACTTTACCGTCAAAATTATCGAAATAATCGATCAGGCGTGCTTTAGCAGCATTATACTGTCGGAGTGCATCGGATCTAGTTGTGTTTCTATGAACCTTTTTGTACAAAGGTTGAACGTATGTGTTCATATATCTAGAGTGCTTAGCATTATCGGCAAAAGAAAAGGCTTGTTCATCGTGAATAACAAATTCAGCGAGACCGTCTCTTTGCTCTCGCTGATTATAAACAAATAACTTACCGTCAAAAGATAACTGCGTTTGGGTAGGTTCGACGTGGCCTTGTCGAGGTGCACACTGAGGGTAATGCCTGTTAAGATGTCCATTACCACTACCAGTGAAAATAATTTAGCACAGTACTTACATCGAGCTTTTCGGATGCCGTCCACCGTAACTTCATCAAAATGATTCCAACACTCGGCTTTCTTTTTTTTCACCTTTTGGACTTCTGGCTCATTACCGGAGGCATTGCTCGGCCCTTCTTCATCATGACCGGCATAGGGTTAAGATTATGCCACGGAGTAGTAGCTTCGCCAACCGAGCTGCGTCCTTGACTATAATGCGGGGGGTCTTGTCAGGCGTGTATTCAAAATCTGGAATGTTTTGATTGAACTCCCAATTGGCTTGGGTATCTATCATACAGCCTGTACTCATTCGTCCAGGAACGAATGGTTGTGGTGGTGCTTGGATTGGTGTTTGTGATGGTTGTGGTGGTGGTGCTTGTGCTGGTGGTGGTGTTTTTCGTGATGATGATTCACGCTTCAATTTCTTCACTAATCCAGCCATATTTGACGCTAAACTTTTTTACTAGATTGAAAAATAAAACTAGAGCAATAATAACTAATTAGAAATAACAATTAAAAAGAATTAAAGAGTAACAAATGAATAAAAGTAATTAGTAATTCAAAATTGGAGAGAGTTAGTAATTAAAAAGAATTTGGTAATAGTAATTAATAAATAAGAATTTACTAATTACTAATTAGTAAACAAAATAATTAGAGAGTAACAAATGAATAAGAGGAGTAGCTAGTAATTAGAATTTAGCAAGAGTAGTAATTAATAAATAAGAGTAATAATTAGTAAGAGTACTAAATAGTAAATAAGAATAGTAATTAGCAAGAGTAGTAATTGGAGAGAAAAATAGTAGCAAAGCTTGTAGAAATGTAGAATGTTTAGATAAGAGAGAGTAAGAAGATTGGTGTGAAAAATTAGAAAGAAAGGTGTGAATTTATAGATTTTTTAAAGTCTACAAAAGACCAAAATACCCCTTAAAACTATCCGTTTATAGTTGTTGGGGTGGGGTAAGTGTAAAAAATCTTAAAAGAATTGGACCAAAATATCCCCCAAATTAGACGTTATATCGGTGTGTGTGGGGTGGGGGGGGTAAAAGTGAAATTTAGAGAAATAACGAGGAATATGGCCGTAGGGGGGGGGGGGGGGAAAGGAGGGAGGGGGGGATTCAATTTGAAAAATCATGGGGCTTGCTAGAAAAAGGACCACAAAACCGGGCCAAAAAAGGGCCGTAGCCAGGGCCAATTCTGGGGCTGCCCGTTTTGGCGGGCCTGACCCGGGCTTTTTTCGACAATTCTTTGGCATGGTCCAAGCACATATCTAAGGCCCAAAAACTAATGGGCCGCTACTGTTCACCACAGGGCAGGGTCGGGCCAGCTCGCCGGCCGTCTGGCCCTTTTCACAATTCTAGCAAAGCATAACGTTATAAGACCAAATCAACCTGATTGCGAGCATCACCGAGAGAAGGGGAACAAGCATGATTAACTAATAAAGCCACACCCGTAACAACACACGAAACACTTTTTCGTAGGCACCCCAATCCAAGCTCCATTTCCAGGTGATGTAGGTACGTACACACCGGCAACTGACAGCTTACCCAAAATGCGGAGAAAATCCTTATTAGCTTCGCGAGTTTCTGACCAATCAGAATCGATCACTTCACCAAAATACCCACCAAGTTGACTGCCTAATTCAAATGTAAAATACTCCACAGGAATATCAAACAAACGAACCCAAATAGTGACCGAGGAGAAATCGAGATTATGAAAACTGGAAAAAAGCTGCCAACGTTGAAGAAGGAGCAAAGCTTCATCAATATATATATATATATATATATATATATATATATATATATATATATATATATTAAGGTCCATCAGCTAGAAGAACTTCTAAGCCCACTGCATCACTGAAGTGAAAAGCAAAATAGCTTCCAAATTGCTCCACTTCAACCGTTCCAATCAAGACCTAATATTGGAGAACAGCATGTTGCACGCGATGTAGAGAAAACACCCGATTATCTATGAATTTACCAATAAGCGTCTTGGACGCATGAGTGCAATATTCCCACAACGCTACAGAATGGGAATATCATCCCGATTGGAAGAAGTAATGCTTGAGTGTGACATACGTACTAGAGATTAAACTCAGGGAGAAGCCTTAACCCAAGAAGCTATTAACAAAGAAGGAACGCCTGAAGGCAGAGAGGAGAACTTTTCTGTTGCACACACAAGCATGACATTTTGACTCAAAACGAAGTCTTTGGTGTAGAGGTCTATGGAGTTTTTGGGTTGAAATATACAAACGACTCACGAGGCGGGAACCATCAACTGGCTAAAGTATTAACTATTGAATATGACCTCATAGTCCGGAGTGGAACGAAGATTTTTTTTTTTCAGGAGGTACAAAAATTATACTGAATTTATCAAAAAATTTTATTAGTAAAATAATAGTTAAAAAATTGAGTGAACTTAAAAAGTATACAAAAAGTATTATTATGTTTCAGGAGAACCATTAAAGACTCTTTACATGTACAACAAAAAAAAATAAAAAATAAAATCGATATTCAAGTGTTTACAAATGAAATTACTAAATTACTACTCGCTGAGACCCCGAAAATTGGTAACGCTTGATAATAGTCTCGTTCCCAATAGTTTTGAAGACATTTAAACATATTTTTTAAATCTCTATATAATCACTGAAATTAAACTAAAATTTAAGAACTCTTCTTTGCAATGATAACGAGATGAAAATTCTCGTTTTACCTAGCAAGGTGAGATTTCTCAGTCTTTCACAGATTCCACGATCAAAATGAGAGATCATAAGGATACAATATATCTCCCAAACTCCATTTGTAGCAGTTTTTGGGGTAGCAGTGGAATGAGAGCTTAAAAAATTCTTGACACCCACAAACCAAGTTTGGGATGTAATTTAGGCTTGAATTAATCCCAAAAAACCACTTTCTTTCTTTGGATACAAGATGGGGTGAGTCATCAAACCTAAACAAAAACTACATTAGAAGCATTTGATTAACATAATGCCTTCCAATGGATGCATCAAGTCGAATTCAGCGTATTTCGAAAACAGGAAGGCTATAAAGGAATGTCAAATTGGCAGATAAAACTGATTATTAGTGGAAGTTCAAAACACAAGGCATTCCGATGCCTAATACCTTAGTCAGGCATATATATATATATATATATATATATATATATATATATAAAGGAAGAGCTTACGGTTTACATCACATTTAGTAGTGCAGAGAAGTAATAGTGAGTACTGAGTAGCCTCAGTCCGTCCTTCCAGTTCCAAATCTGGTCGGACCGTCAGAGCGAGTCATGGACTCATGGTCGTCACGGCATCTCGGTGGTCTCGGTGGCTGGTGCTCAATGAGGTTGTCTTCGTCTGTCACCATAGTCAAGCCGTCAAGGTTGCAGTCGCGATCAGAGTGAGTCGGTTGTCATCATGTCGGTCACGGTCCAGATCTGGTCACAACCCACAAGCCAACTGTCTTGGTCCTTGGTCGAAGACTCGAAGTGAGCGTGAGTCACCGGTTGGCGGTCACGGCCTGAGCCTCAGTCCTTACTGGTCACAGTCCTCACGGTCACGGAGGGAGAGGGAGAGGGAGAGGGAGAGGGAGAGGGGAAAGAGAGAGAGAGAGAGGTAACTGTCTCGGGGGACAGGATCTTGTGGACAGCAGCGCAATTCCTAAAAAATAAAAAATAATATTTTTTTCCTTTTGAAAATCTCAAGGGGTGCACTAGCCCCCAGTCCCAATGTAGTTCTGCCTCTGCTCATTGCCTTGTGACACACGGTTGTCTTTGATGGCATAAAGGAAACCGTGTTTGACATTCATCTTGCCGCTTGCAAGAAGAGTCCACCAATCAATCCCAACAGTTTATAGCAAATATTGCATAAAAATAGTGCATAAAGAGTATATTTTAACACAAGGGCAAAACGGTCCCAAATATTATCATTACAACTTACAAAAGGCTTTGTTTGCATCGACAATATGCAATCTAGCTAGACAGGCAAACTAAAACAAAGTAAAGGACTCTCGGGTATGGGTGTCTGGCGCAAGGCTACATGACCTCCCATATAGTACCACTAAGAGGAAAATCCAAAGTGACAGTAGTAGACGTTCCTATGTGCGAGGAGTCATAGTTTTCCTTTTCAAAGAAATACAACTCCGAATGACTTGAAATTTTATAGGAAAACTTAAATATATACAAGGGTGATCTTCACCAAAATTGAGCAAAAACGCACGCCTGAATCTTTAAATATTCACGGTTGGCTTACGACGTGCACGGGGCACTATACTCTCGCGTGCGGGTGCTGTGCTTGAAAGGCATATGGGCGTAAGCCTTGACGAGCTTGTGAGTGCTATGTTGGGAGGGTGCATGGGCACTGTGCTAAGTAGGCCTGGGCACATGGATGCTGTGCTGGATGCGCGTGGGGTGCTGTGGTAGGCTGACGCATGAGCTCTATGCTGGATAGGCGTAGGGGCTGTGCTAGGCAGGCGTAGGGGCTGTGCTAGGCAGGCGCAGGGGCACAGTGCTTGTCATGGTTGGTGCCAAGGGGTAGCCCATGATATTCTCCCCCACTAGAGCTGTTGACGCCCTCGTCAACTTCTGCATGTGGTAGGCTTCAATTTTGTTCTCTTCTTCTATATAACCTTGCCACTTGACCAGGTACTCCGTCTGGCTCTTGTGGGATGCTGTAATCACTCTATCATTTAGAATAGATACAGCTACTCGCTTTCCTGCTGCTTTGGGTTTGAGTTCTCGTCTCTTGATTTCCCCCCTTGAAGGATCTGCTGCGTCTTCATAAAATGGCTTCGGCATGCTGACGTGAAAGACGTGATGGAGCTGGCAGCTCCACCACTGTGGCAGGGCAACTTTGTAAACCATCTTGCCAATCTTCTTAACTCTAGTTAAGGGTCTCTCATATTTCTATAGAAGGCGGGAGTTTCTTCCCCTTAAGAACTTACAGTCTTGCGGTAATAGATTAACCATAACTTTGCCATCCACGTTGAACTCCTAGGATCTTCTATTCTTATCAGCGTGTTTCCTCATTCTTCTGATTACTTTCTCAAGATAAGAATGAGCTAGATCAATATTCTGCATCCATTCTTCACTGAAGCTTACGGCCCTTGGAGACTTTCCTGTGTTGGGGACGTTCACTGTATGAGGTAACAATGACTGCTAATCATTCACAATCTTGAAAGCATTCTTCCCTGTTGAAGAGCTTTTGCATGAGTTAAAGTATAGTTGGGCAACATCTAGCAGCTTTACCCAATTTTTCTATGTTGCATTGATAAATGGCGGAGGTACTCTTCTAGCATGGAATTGAACCACTCCGTCTGATCGTCTAATTCAGGGTGATAGCTTGAACTCATCAAAAATTAGGATTCGAATAACTTGAAGAGTTCAGTCCAAAAGTTCCTAGTGAAACGGGAGTCCCAAAATACTTCACCACATATTTGAAGAATAGTTGTGTTATCTCTTCACCCGAGCAATACTTTGATGCGGCAATAAAGTTTGCATACATGCTAAACTGATCCATGACAACAAGAATTGTGCCTAAGTCTTCAACCTTTAGCAAACCAGTGATGAAGTCCAGCGATACACTTTCTCACGGTCTCCTAGGAACTGACAATGGTTATAGTAACCCTATTTTCTTTCTATGCTCCACGTTATTCTGTTGACAAGTGAGGCATGTCTTCTCATCTCTTCACCCGAGCAATACTTTGATGTGGCAATAAAGTTTGCATACATGCTAAACTGATCCATGACAACAAGAATTGTGCCTAAGTCTTCAACCTTTAGCAAACCAGTGATGAAGTCCAGCGATACACTTTCTCACGGTCTCCTAGGAACTGACAATGGTTGTAGTAACCCTATTTTCTTTCTATGCTCCACGTTATTCTGTTGACAAGTGAAGCATGTCTTCTCATATTCCTACACATCATCCCCCATTTGGGGCCAGTAGTAACCCTGTTGAATGAGAGCCAGCATCCTCTCCTCTCCGCCGTGGCCTACCCAAAGGGTGTATTGGCATTCTTGAATCAATGTTTGTCTCAAATCAATAACTCTGGGGACGTACACACATCTTCATTAGGTCATTAGCAAACCATCTTCTTGCCAAAACTGTCAGGTTTTACCGTTCTCGACCAGTTTCAGTAGTTGTTGAGCTACCGAGTCCTTGGTGATGGCCTTCTTGATCTTCTTTTTGAAGTTGATAGTACCTCGGCTGTCTGCCTTAACAATAGCATTCATGGCTGTTAAAGCCAACTAATCTATTTCGACTCTTCTACTGAGGGCATTTGCTGCACTGTTGGTTGAACCTGTCTTATACTCGAGCATAAAGTTAAACTCTGTCAAAAGTTCCTTCCATCTGGCCTGTTTGGAGGTGAGCTTGGATTGACTTAAAAAGTGGCTCACTGTAGTGTTTTCTGTCTACACTATGAAGCTAGAACTCGAGTTGTTAGTGCCTCCAAACTCTGAGACAATAGACTACTGCGAGTAACTCTTTCTCATAAGTAGTGTAGTGACGTTCTGCCTAATTGAGCTTCCTATTCTCGTATGCCACAGGTTGACATTATTGCATTAGAACCCCCTGGAGTGATCAAACCCACATCTAATGACTCCATCAATTATTTTCTAAGTTCGACGTGTTCGGGTTGTGACATTCGATAGGGAGCTCGGATGGGTGACTTTGTGCCTGACACGAGCTTGATCTCACGATCAATTGCCTTTCTGGGTGGTAATTTCTTCGGCAACTCATCAGGCATCACATCCTCAAAGTCGTTTAACATCACTTTAACTTCTCTGGGTAATGGTCCTGAGAATTCTGTAATTTCATCCCACCGTAACATTGCAAGGTAGGTTGTTTCGTCCAGTTTTAATCCTTTCTTCAACTGGAGGATTGAGATAAAACACTCTCTAGTCGTAGGAGATATAGTTGGGATGACGCAAGGTTTACTCCCAAGCATGGTGAAAGAGTTGGTGCACGATATTAGTGTGGTCTTCGTGTCGAGTAAGAACTCCAATCCAAGGATCAGCTTAAAGTCGTCCATGGTGACTACTGAAAAGTTGGTCCTTCTTTCGTATGGGCCAACCTTTATCAATACAGATCTGGCTATCCCAATTACTGGGTGGGCGGTAGAATTGATAGCTTTTACCCGTCCGCACAGTTAGACCCAGTCTGTCCACTTCAGTACTAGAAATGTAGTTATGTGTAACTCCGGTATCCACCATTGCCCTGATGGCATTCCCATTAACCTTAATGTCCACATAAATCAAGCCTTTCCCTAGTACGTCACCCTTTTTATTCGGCGGCGTGTCTTAAGGCTTTTCCCCACTCAAGTCCTCTTCAGGGTTCCTAACCTGCATTGTCACAGCATTACACCATTGAGGAAAGGTCCCAACGGCATCTTCCTCTTCATAGTCTTGTGCGTTTAGTTGTTCATCTTTTCGTGGTTGCCCTGAATGAGAGCCAGATTGTTCCCCTCGTTGCACATGCCCAATGTTGTCAAATAAGGCATTCATAATCTATTTCTGGGAACAGTTAGCAATCATGTACGACCCTTGGCATAAGAAACAACCCGTAAAGGGAGGTTTCTTCACTTCTCCGCTGGTGCTAGCATCAGACTTGGCTTTGAACCCGACTCAACTTTTCTGTTGGGTGGAAGAATTTGAAGCCCAGCTGCTCTTACCGCCCCAACTTTTATTTGGCGCTTGACCCCCTGACTTCTTGCCACCATTAGTCCTTTTTGGATTCCTTCTTTAAAGGGGTCTCTGTGGCTTGGAGTTGTAATCTGAAAAGCTCTCGGCAGCGATGATGGCTTCATTAAGGTTGTTCACCCGACGTCTATTAAGCTATGTACGAGCCCATGGTTTTAACCTTTCCATGAAGAAGAAGAGTCTGTCGACTGCGGACATGTTGTTAATGTCCAACATCAGGGTTAAAAATGCCTGGCAATACGCTTTAACCGACGCAGTGTGCTTTCATTCTAATAGTGCTTTCCTTGCGTTGAATGCGGTGATCTTCGGGAAAAATTGACTCTTCAACTCGTGTTTGAGTATCTCCCATGTGTTTATTACGCAATACTCTATTTGATCTTTGCGTAGTTCTTTCGCCACCATAAGTTGGCATCCCCAACTAAGTACATTATAGCAATCGAGACCTTCGTATCTTTTGAGTCTCCTTTGATGGCTCGAAAGTAACATTCCACATCAAAAGGAAGTTTTATAATTCCTTGGCATCATGGGCTCCCTCGTAACTCTTGAGCTGTAGCACCCGGAGCCTCGACGAGTGCTCTATACCCCTAATGGGTGTGCTAACCACTGCCCGACTAAGAAGCTTCACTAAATCCTAAAGCTCTCAAAACTTGGACTCCCAGTCCATACCATTAGCATTCCATGCATTATTGGTGGCTTTGATATTTTTCTCCAATGCGTCAAGGTGAAGGGAAAATTGCTTGAGGATGCCTGGAGCATGATGGTTGCTCCTGAACATGTCCGCCATTTGTGCATCCAAACATTCTCTCTTTTGAGTTGGCCATAGTTTTCCAACAAACTATCCCATAATTTTGGCTAAAGCCATGGTTCTTTGGGCAACTGTGGCGCTGATATTACTTGACACATGGCGGCCCTTTGACGGCATAAAGGAAACAGTGTGTGGCACTCGTCTTACCCCTTGCAAGAAAAGTCCACCAAACAATCCCAACAGTTTATTGCAAACAGGGCATTAACATTGTATGAAACAGTGCACAAAGAGTAGATTTCAACACAAGGGCAAAACAGTTCCAGATATTCTCATTACTTTAATAGCATCATTCAACTTACAAAAGGCTTCGTTTGCATCCACAATGTGCAATCTAGCTAGACATGCAAGCTAAAACAAAGTAAGGGACTCTTAGGTATGGGTGTTTGGTACAAGGCTACATGACCTCCCATGTAGTACCACTAGAAAGAAAATCCAAAGTGACAGTATTAGACGTTCCTACATGGGAAGAGTCATAGTGCCCCCTTATTTGAGAAATGCAACTTAGAATGACTTGAAATTTTACAGGGTAACTTAAATATGTACAAGGGTGATCTCCACCAAAATTAAGCAAAAATACATGCCTAGATCTTCAAATCTTCAAGGTTGGCTTATGGCGTGCGCGGGCCCTGTGCCTAAAGGGCGCTGTAATACCCCAAATTTTTTTTTTCCTTGTGCGAAATTAGTATTTTTGAATAAATAAGTTTGTGGTCTTTTTGATGATATTGAGAAAATGATTTGGGTTTGTTTCTGAAATTTTCAGTCAAATGAGAAGTGGTTTCATTTGAATCAAAATGAAGGGAAATGGTGTTTTGGAGTTTCTGAAGTTTTCGGTTGAATAAAAATAGTTTGGCTTCAAATGAAAATGAGTTTTGCTTCGAAGAAAAAGATTGTGTGTGAAAATGAGCTATTAAAGTTTTTGGTTTGAAAACTAATTTTCGGTCGAATTGAAAAAAAAAAATCGATGAACAGTAACTTTTAGTGGAATTAAAATTTTTTCGGTTGAATTAAAAGTGTTTTCATTAAAGGTTTTTTCAGTCAACTTAAAGGTGATTTTCGGTCGAATAAAACTTCAAGATTTTGGACAAGGCTTTTTCACGGCTGAAGGATTGAGTGGACCGAAAACAATTTTCGGTCGAATGCAAACTTGATTTTTGTCCCATATAAATAGTGTTTTATTTCATTCCTAGCCCTTTTAGGTTCTCTGTTTCTTTTCTTCTGCTTTGTGCCAGAGAGCGAGAGATATAGAAGAAGGCTTGGAAAGTTTGGAAGCTCTAAGGAGGAGCTTAGGGATTTGTGGCTCTCAAAAGGCTTGATTAAGGTAAGAGTTTATTTTGAAAATTTAAATCAGCGATTGACCAATCGCTCATGTGAGTCTTTAATTTCTTTTTGAAATTCTGAACTTCTTCGAATTGAGTTAAGTGACGTTCTTTTCCCTTTGTTTTGACCATGGTTATGAATAACTCGTTTCAATGTTATGATTTAGGAAAATCAAATTTTTGTCGAATTTGTTTGACCTTCGAATTTTGACATATCGAAATCGTTCGTTTCAGTAATTTATGATCGTCATTATTTCATGAACTCCACAAGTCCGTTATTTGATAATTTTATTTTGGAGCCCTTGAACATGGTTTGACATGTTCGATATTTGATAACGGTTATTCTGAGATTTTTGTTTTGAAAAATTTTATGAGCCATGTCATGATGTATGTGACTTATTTCTGACTTATCCACGTGGAGTGAAACGTGGGCTAGCTCAGGGGAGTTGAGCTAGAGATCGCGATCTTACTGTCTGAACTGACCTCATATGTCAGTGATGATGTATGTAACCACTTCTGAATGACTTTCTAGTATCTGTTTCCGTACTCAGATATTTTGATATTTTATTTGACAGTGTCTGTCTCCATACTCAGATATATTTTGACATTGAATATTTAGTCTGACCTCTGTTCAGTCGAAACTGGTGTGCCTTTGAAATAGTGTCTTTCAGATATAATTTGACATTTGAAATTTGATTTGATGTCCGTTCCGTTGAAACTTTTGTGTCTGACTTTGTATTAAGAAATGTTTTGATATTCGAAATCTGGTTTGATTATCCGTCCCGTTGAAAAAATTTTGTGCTTCCGAAATTTCATTTCATAATTATTTTTGTTTCCGATTGATTGATCCTTCGAGCGACCTTACTGGGCATTTGGCTCATTCCCTTATTGTTTTTTGCTTTCAAGTGATTAGTAGGTCGGATTTTGGATTTGAAGAGTTTGCTGCCTTATTTCAGAGTTAGTATTGACATTTAAATGTAACAACTAAGATAAGTTGGTATCATTTAGGTTTTGTTTTGAAACTCCGTGTTGGAGAAACTTTTGAATTGTATAAAAACTTTGGGCCACTATGTCAGATATTGATGCATTTTGGGAATCATTAGTGTATGCTCTGATTTACCGTTTGAAATTTTTTTGATAATTATAAGGCTTTTTTTTTCTCCTGATTCTGCTTATTCGGCGTTAACGTTTCGTAAATAAATTTAGGACGTTATAGGAGCATGGGCACGAGGCTTGACGAGCTTACATTGCTATGTTGGGAGGGCGCATGGGCGCTGTGCTAGGTAGGCGTGAACGCATGGATGCTGTGCTGGATGGGCGCAAGGGCACTGTGCTAAGCGGGCGCAGGAGCACAGTGCTTGTCATGGTCGGTGACAAGGGGCAGTCGATGACACCTTGTCATGTATCCTAACACCAGTTAATAATAATATTATGGCACTACCGAGCCGGTTTGGTTCAGTGATCAAAGCGTTCATTCACTTCGCTCAAGCCTGGGTTCGTGTCATGCCATAAGCACAAGGTTGGGCTAAACATAGTTCTCCTGGAAGTGTTTGAAGTAGACTACCGAGTATAATACACCCTCATGGGTACAACACATCTATTTTAATATATAGAAAATTTTATTCTTATGCAAAATAAGGGCAACCAATATCCTCCAAAGACCATATGCAATACCATCATCATTACATGCATAAAATCAATAATCCTCTGTCAAAATAATCGTCTTTTTGGGATTCAATTTCTTTTGTCAACAAGTAGTTAATATTCTATGAAAGTAAAAGTCAGTGGTTGGGTTCTATATTTTCTAGTTAGATAGAAAGATTATAAATCAATCACTCACGTTAAGAGAAGCAGGTTAGTTTTGGAAAAGGAATGATTGTAGTACATTTTTTTCTTGACAACTATAATGGAACTAAAGATAAATTGCGCTCCAGACATTTATTTTAGGAGGAAGCGAATAACAATTATTTAGAAATTATGTCCTTTTATATCTATGAAGGCATTATTTTCTGCCTACTAAGAAAAGATGTAGTATCCATACAATATATATTTGCTATTTAGGAGTCGAAGTGTGTGACAGATTTAACATTTTTGGGTATACTTAGGTTTGTATCATAACAACTACTTTCACAACATCAATTCCTACTTGAGAAGGAACATATGACTGGAGTCATGAGGTTAAAAAAAAGTTATTTTGATTTGTGCATACAAAAATATTAAAATAAATAATTACAATAAATAAACGAGCGTAAAATTCATCATTCTTAGGACCGTTTTAGCAGTGGTTTCTATTGAAAATACTTTGGACAACAAAATGCAATGTAATAACATGCCAGATTTCCTATTGATCCAAATACTTTTGAACTGAAACTTCAATTGAATAGTTAAATGTTGGAAAAAAGTGCCCACGGATTTCTATCAAGTAATTTTAAGAATTTAGTAAGATTATTGGATTCTTTTTGCCTAAGTTTTAGGACTTTTCAATGTTACTTAAGTTAATCTACTCTTAATTTTGACTTGCTCGTACTTCTAATTAAACCACATGCAAATCGTTGATTAAGATAATTACCTCCACAGTGCTTAGATCAACTTTGTCGAACACAACCCTTGGAAGTAATAGAATCTTTCATCCAATCAGATACACGATAACTGCTTATAAATATAAGGACTGTTTAGTTTGACTAAAATAAACTATTTACTTATACAATGCTCTTTGAAAAACAAGGCTAATTTGTCAACGGGGCGCTGAAGAGTGTTTGCACAAGATACAATAAGTTTGACTTTTATATTTGAACAACACAGTTCTTTAAGTGTCATCTTGAGAGTTGCCACGCGTGTGAATCTATTTCCTTCCTTAAACTTCCTCCATAATCAATTGTGACAAGTCTTCAATAGTTTTTTTTAGCAAGAATACACCACATATATTACGTCAGGTTATTTGTCACAAACTGGGTTTCCGGTGGAGGCTCAGACCGGAAAGTACCTCAGACTACTGATAGAGATAGGGAGAAACAAAACCGAGCTGTTTTGTTATGTGATTGATAGAGTAAAGCAGAAAACTGATAATTGGAGAGAGAATTGTTATCTCTGTCAGGCAAAGAGATTCTAATTAAATCGGTGGCTTCAGCCATGCCAATGTTTGCTATGTCTTGCTTCCGGTTATCGTCAAATGTATGCCATGAAACCAATCAAACTCTGGCCAAATTTTGGTGCGGGGATGGAACGACAAAAATGAAAATCCACTAGGCTTCTTGGCATAAACTAATTGAAACGAAGAGCAACGGTGGTCTGGGTTTCAAGAATATAGAGTAGTATAATCTTGCTTTATTGGCTAAACAAGGATGGCGATTCTTTGTGGGTAGAAACTCTTTATTGGAAAAAGTTCTCAAAGCAAAGTACTATCCTAGTAGCACCTTCTTGGAGGCAAAATTTGATTCCAACATACCACGGGGCTGGAAGAGCTTGATAAAGGGAAGAGTGTTATTGCAAATAGGATGTTGATGAAGAGATGAAGAGTTGGTGACGGAGTAAAAATCTCCATAAACAATGATCCTTAGATACCTAGACTGTGCACTTTTAGCCAATATTCCCAAAAAATCATGATGGTATTGTTACTGTGGTGGATTTGATTGACATACAAGACGGGGGATGAGATTAGCCAAGAGTGCTTGCTTCCTTTCAAGAGATCGATGTGATTGAAATTCTTAAAATTTCTATTTCTATGGGAATATCAGTAATTGAATAGTACGTCGTTCACTAGTAATGACACTTTTTCTGTGAGTTCAGGTTAGGAGTCAGCGTGCGCACTACTTAGAGAAGTAAAGCTTACAAGAAAAGGTTTGACGATAGGTGAATCATCCAAGATGGTAGAAGAGAAAAATTATTGGAATGTAATAAGAAACCTAAAGTGTTCAAAGGACAAGTTAGCGAGGAAAGATAATTTACAAAAGAGGAAGCTAGCACCGGATGGTCTATGCCCCTTGTGCAATATTGATCATTTATTTTGAGATTGTCATTTTAGTTGGGCTTGCTGGTTTACCAATTGCATTACTTTTATGAGTGGTGGAACAATCTGTTGCATTAGTTAAAGGCGACAAACCAGGAGATTAATTGATAGAACTTGTCTCTTGGGTGTTGTGGCACATATGGAAATGTCGGAATGCAAAAGTATTCAAAGGACAAGTTAGGGACCCCTTGGAACCGGTGAGTTTGGCGCATTTGCAATTCCATGATTATCGTAACTATTTGGATAAAGACAATTTTTATTCCACCAAGAGCTTCACTGATTCAACCGCCATGCTAGGCATGCCCTGATACCGAATTCCTAAAAATCAATGTGGATGGATCTTGGGTGGCAGATACGTGTAAAGGAGGAATTGGCATGGTCATAAACGAGACAAGTTTGGAAAGTTTGTTGTGCGTAAAAAAAAAGTCCATCAGAAAATTATGCAAGCGTTATCGCATTCGAAGCACTCGCAGCTAAAGAAGGGTTGAATTGACAGAAAAATTGGGATTTAGATCACTTATTGTACAAGGGGACAGTAGATGCATATTTAACCTGTTAGAAGAAAAATCTTGACCACAATCTGAGATTGAAGTGATTATACATGATTGTCATTCTCTAGCTAGAACTTTTAGTCACTGCCGCTTTTCGTTTAGCGGTCGTATGGAAAACGAGGTAGTTCATTTGTTGGCTGAGCATGCTCGTAGGTAACTTCATAGTAACACCTGGTATCATGTACCGCCGGAGGGGTTGGTTAGCTTTCTACAGAGAGATGTGGGTTTTTGTTAGATATTCATTTTTAATAAAATACTCATGTCGTTCGGAAAAAAATTCCTCTTTTGTCAAATCTTGACACATGTCTTAACTATCTTCTTCATGTTTACCATTTTCTAGTTAAAGATTTCACTTCCAACCTACTAGTTTTGACCCTATGCGTTGCATACAGAGCACTGTATAAGAATTATAAAACTTTTGTCTGACTATTGAATGAATTCCATGATACAACTATTTTATAAATAACTACATATCAAAAACATATAAAAGAAGAACATGAATTTCTTCAAATGTCAAAAATATAAGGGAGATCTAAAAAGTATTTTTTGTACACTAAGACTTTAGATGATTATAAGGGATATTCTTGAAGTGTTGACTCTATCTTGTGATATATTACTAACGAAAAGAAAGTGGATTTTAATAAATTCTTGCTAGAAAGAAAGTCATGAATATTGCACATGAGATAAACAAAGAATAAAATAAAGAAGTAGCACTGGAACGTGCAAAAATGAAGCTAACAAATTTTGTAACAGAAGATTGAAGAAGTAGCACAATTTTTTTTTATAAAAAACAAATAGGCCTACTTTGGCCCATTTTCCTATGTAAAGATACGGTGAATAACATAAAATTATCAAATTTTATAACAACTAAGAAATAGAATGAAACTCTCTTCCGCTGAATCTTTTCTATTCTTGAATTGACATTGGCATCCAACTCCTAAAGCTTTCAATTTTTGGGCCAGTTCTTTTCTCTTTAAAACTTCAAACACTACAAATTTATAAAATAAAAATCTTGAAAAGAAACACTAATAAATGTATAAAAAAGAACAAAACCAAAAGCGAAGCCATCTGACATTGTTGAATTGTGAAACTTGTTTTCTACATAACATTCAATATGAGAAACAAAATATAAAGGATAATTCACAAAAAGTATTCAAGATAATGATGTTGTATGAAAGAAACACATAAAACCTTTACCAAAATGAAAAAGAAAAAAAGTAGAATCAACAAAAGCTTACCGGTACCAAAAAGGCTTGAGATGGAGAGACGGCTTGTAGTGTTGAACAAAAGAAAGGATGAAATGGATGAGACTATATATATATAGTGAGCTACTAGAGCAACTGTAACATCTTAGAATTTTTCGGAACGTTAACCGCTCAATCGATCAGTTTCTCTTATTCAATCATCTCAATTTCGCTATGAAAATCCCAATAAATATTTATGTCAGAGCTTCTACATTCAACTCAATTTCTCAAGTCATTATTCCTAAATGCAAAGACTAAAATAATGAACTCAATTAAGTAAGTTACACTCTGATTTCCCTTGCAGGGGCTTAAGTAAACAAAACATGGAAAATCAAATCTAAACGAACTCCGAAATCTAGCTCTAGCTACTCCAAGAATCTACAGATGGTTATTACCTGTAGAAGAGA
The DNA here is from genome assembly GCA_033070095.1 of Escallonia herrerae. Taxonomy (NCBI): domain Eukaryota; kingdom Viridiplantae; phylum Streptophyta; class Magnoliopsida; order Escalloniales; family Escalloniaceae; genus Escallonia; species Escallonia herrerae. The sequence goes on along the minus strand of JAVXUP010001929.1, from coordinate 81,960 downwards.
AATGAAAAAAGGGATTGAGCTTTCGAGAGCTCAGTAAGGTCGCTCAACATTCAGTAGGGATTACAAAAAGAAAAACGATTTGGTCAGAAAGTTATATAAATGACAATATAGAAACAATGTTCTCAATTTATCAATTCAACATTCAATAAATGCACTTTCGGTTTCACTGAAACAATGTAGATGATATTGGACATGATTATATTGCAAAGCCACACAGGCAGTGCAGGGTAACACTTAGCAAAGTCACACATGAAGTGCTTAATAACAATATGATTACATATGCATATGAACACTAGCTAGACCCTCAAGGTACTAGCATCTCCCGACAATAACAGACCATCCTTATATCACCCCTGATACAGACCATCCTTATGACTCCTCAATACACTATCTCATGCCAATATGCAGAATGCAATAAGCGATATTACAATGAATAAATTGACACTCAAAGAGAAATAAATACTGAGCATCGAATGAGATTTCAATAACGTGAAACGCTCAAAGAAGGGTTTTAGGGCAAACAATTCACATTTTAACTATAACGGAATCCAAACAAAATTCGATAACAATATAGAAAAATCTTCACGAGGACAAATAGAAGAACTGGGTTTCGGATAGAAATTCCTTATCTCGGTCCAAGCTAAGCGATGCTACCAACCTCGATCAATATTTTTTGAATAAACCTAGATTGACATTTTGTATGTTGGAACAAAATCTATACTACAATATTATAAACCTAATATCAACTACCCAAACGATGCTCACTTCTAACTCCAAAATCGCTCAACTCAAAATGGTTCCTGCACATGACCAACCTAGCTGAAAACACTGTACGCTCCCGAAGGCGTGATGATATCCCAAAATTCATAATAAATTACAAATAAATACTTTTATAGCTTACAACGTTATAAAAAGTCAAAATATTAATTTTCTAAAATTTTTGAATATTTTTTTAATTAAAATAATTTCTTTAAATGCAAAAAAATTCATAATTAGTTCCAGCTGCAAACTAAGTCCCATAATTTTTTGTAACAGCTTTAAAATACATATAAAAATTTTAGAAATTTAAATCAGAAATTAAAAGGCATTGAAACTATTTTTAAATTATTCATTTTACTAAATTTAATGCGATACGGAAACCACAGAAAATCAACTCCAAAAATCATCAAATTCAAACTGCGTCTTATTCATACCATAAAGACATTATTCTAATTTTGTTCCCAACATTTTCAGGGTTTAAAGGCTCCAAAACAATTTTACAAATCTGAAATCACAGAAAATATTAAAAATACATACGATTTCAGAAAATTGTAAAACTTTACCAGAAGTTCTATTATTGTTTAGGGTATTATACTTTAAATTTTCATGTGCTAACGATAAGTGTGCGCTAGCATATACAGATGCCAAACTTAACATCAAACCCGATCCACATTACTTTTCTTCTTCCCTTCTCTCAGTTTCTGTACCCAACCCAGCACACACTCTCCATCACATAAACCACTCACTGCAGCTTCACTTCCCTCCCATTTTTTCTCTAAAACTCAGTACAGGTCCACTCTCTCCCTCTCCTTTCAACACTCACATATACACAACTAATGCACACCCACTCACACATTAGCACAGGTGAACAAAACACACACACACACACACACACACAGCACATGCAAGCATGCGCACAGGCACGCATATGGCACACCCAACTCACGCTCCCTCACAGCACTCACCATTTTTTTTTGCCTCCATATTCTCTCTCTTATCTCCAAAATAGTACCTACCAATACACACTCTCACAGGTTACGCATAGTCACCATTACATCTGTTAATAAATTGAGTCAGTGGACCCATTATCCTCCCACTAACAGATAATGTGTATTTGTTAATTTGGATAAATACAGTTATTTAAAGAATATTTATCTCTTAAGTGTTTGAGATAAATACAATCTTTATCTCCTAAGAGTTGGAGGTAAAGTCAGTCTCTAATTGTATCTCTATATAAAGGTTAGAGATATCCCAATAAATCAGAAGTCACTAGTAATAACTCTCTCTCTAGAGCAATCACCAAGCTCTAGGATTTGGTTCGTGGACGAAGAACTCGACTCTAGTAGCCGTTTTCGTACCTGTGAAAAAGATCAAGCGTGTTGGAGGCTCGTAACAACAAGGATCCTATGTCGGAATATTCGGAGACTTCATACGGTATGTTTCCAAACCCACTACGTATTACGTGGTAGCGCAATAATTGTTGTAATCGTTTCAACAACATCCAAAACACACATCTTCTTTTTTCCTCTTCCAAACAGGTTCTCTCCCATAAATCATGGCTGCTCTAAAAACATCCTATAGACTTCCCTTCGTCTTCCCACTCACACAACTCACTGCTTACACACATAAAAGATTACTTGTTGATTCGCCCTTAACATGCTAATTAAATTATGTGCATGTTGCGATTTTTTCCGGATACATGAACGAGACCCATTACAAAAATTCAAAATTTATTGAGCATGTTTTCTGAAAAATAATTATATAGTTTTGTTCTCCTATGGTTGAGGATGAACTCCATAAAATTTCGTGATTTTTGGATGCATGATTTGTGAGAAATCACAATTTTATTTTTCAAGAAAACTGTGATTTTTTTGAGTTTTGGGACTCAAATTCGGAGCATGATATTCAGTTTTTATCATGATCGTTTGGTACATAATTAATCTATGTCGCATAAGCTTTCCAACGATATATCGTACGCATTATTTGGCTTAAAAACGAGAGAGATATGGCATTCGGAAATTGGCATCGTGGCATGGCGGCGGCTGGAAAAATTAGGGTTTAATGAACAGTGTCTCTACGCGTGCCACGCGCTCAAGCCGAGCCGCAGACGCGCGACACGCACCGGTGGAACATCTCCCAATCTCTGTGATCTGGTGAGTCGCACACGTGAGCCACGCGCCAAGGCAGCCGAGGGTGCTGCACTCACACGCGGCCACGCGCTCTAACGTGGCCACGCGCGCGTGTTTCACACGCGCTTGACATGTCCAGATGTTGTCCCACACGCACGGTGGCACGTGGAGGCGTGTGCGGACTGTTTTTTAGCCGGTGTTTGTCACCGCCGGCGAGTGAAGCTCCAGATTAGTCAAGAAATTTTTTCTATGGTGCTAAATTTACCTTTATACCCTCTGTAGGTGTTTCGTTTATTTTTTAAACGTTTTTTCTATAAAGAAATTAGCTTTAAAATTTTGTTTTATATACACAGAATTTTTTTTAATTCCAGAGGGTATATTAGGGCTAAATTTACTGTTTGTCATCATTTAAGAATTTATCTCTCATTTTTGGTCATTTGTGAGTATTTTTTGTGGTTCCCAAAAATATGAATAATGCGCAAATATTATTTTTTGCACTTCGTGAGTAGCAATAAATATTCTTGGAGAGTTATATGACATAGATAAATTATGTCTAATTTGTTACATGCTTGCCTTGATTTGTGTTATGGTTTAAATATACTTTTGAGGTATATTTGTTGGGTTTTTGGTAAGCCCACACTTATTAAACCAGTTTTTATTTTCAAGGCCTTAATGCCCGTTTTCCTTGGAAGGAGAATGTGGCATATTCATCCATTTTACTACCCTTTAACTTGTTATTTGAGCATGCTAGTTTTAGGTTAAATGGATGGATACTAGATTGGCATTCTATAGAAACTTATGTTTATGAGTTTACTCTTGTTTTAAGAAAATTCTTTTGAGAATAATGTGCTGTGCGACATCTCCATTTGTTTTATTGGAGTAGTTTGTAGTAGGATTCTCAAAGATGTTGTATTCTACTATTTCCCTGTATATTTTCAGAAAGCCTTGTACGGGGATGTAATTTCGCACGCACATTATTCAAGTCAGAATTTTCTTAGCATAAGTTATTAGAATGCCAATGGGGCTCAATGGAGTCCTTGCTCACTTTATTGCATGGTGCAATTTTATGTTATTCTAAATTATCATGTGGATGATTTATTATATTGTGGCTTATATAATGATGAAATTTATTGCGAAAAATTACTTGAAAAATATTTTTTTCAACTCACATACATGGGAGATGATTACGAGCTTAGCAAATTTTCGATTTCATGATGTGAGGAAGGATTATGTTTTTCATTTGAATTTTTTGAAATAAATAGAAGGATGTATAATTAATGTCTTTTCCTTGCGCAATCTAATGTAGTGAATATAATGGCCACCAAGAATGTCATAGCTGATCTCGTTAAGGGTGAGAAACTTAACGGAGATAATTATGACGTTTGGCACAAAAAGATGAAATTCATGCTGAACGAACAAGAGCTCGAGGAGCACTTGACCAAGGAGATGGTCGCGCCAACTGAGGCGCAACCCCTAAGAGACCACACTGCCTACCAGAAATGGAATCAGAAAGATCGTAGTGCGCGCTACACCTTGTTGAGCAGCTTGCAAAATGATCTAATCGGGCAGTATGATGAACTTCCAACTTGCAAAGCTTTATGGGAGCAGCTCAAGTTCTCTTTTGGTGGAACCTCAACTACGCGGCTTCGTAGCCTTGTGATTAAGTTTGAGGAGTACACAAAAGACCCTAAACATACCATGAGTGAACATCTAAGGATGATGTCCAATATGATTGGTAAGCTGAGGGATGCTGGCTATGCGCTCACAGATGAGCAGCAAGTCAGAGCTGTCATAAGGTCCCTTCCTGCCTCATGGGCCAATATGAAACAGATATTGACCCACAGTGAAAACATCAAGAACTTTTCTGATGTTTCACAGCATGTCATCCTTGAGGACGAGACTCGAGATACTGACAAGACCCTTGCTTATGTCGCCCAAGGGGGATCGCGCAATGCAAATGGCAAGCGCGGAAGACAAAGTAAGAAAGGTAAGAAAGGCGAGGCTAGCACTTCTGCGCCAAAGGAAGGAAAAATGAAGAAACGCAAGAGAGGAAAACGTGGTGGGAAAAAGGATCTGTCTAAAGTTAAATGCTTCAACTGTCAACAGAAAGGACACTTCGCTCATGATTGCACTGAGCCGAAGAAGGTACTTTCAGAATCTCTCTCTCAGTTATATGTTTCCTCACATGTGATGGTTGCTCATTCCCAACCTGTGTGGTTTGTGGATACAGGTGCAACAAAACATGTAGCACGTGATCGAGAGGGGTTCGTAGATTATCACCGGATTCCAGCGGGTAGCAAACATATCTTCATGGGAAACAATAGCTCCGAAGAGGTGCTAGGGGTTGGCTCTTACCAGCTCAAGTTGCGCACTGTGCGCACATTGATTCTTGAGGATGTGCGATATGCACCCACTGTTCGGCTTAATCTACTTTCAGTTACTGCTTTATTAGACAGTGGTTTTTCCTTTATTTTTAAGGGTAATAAGTTGGACATCTTTTTGGATGATGTTTTGTTCGGACATGGTTTTCGCATGGATAGTCTTTTTCAATTGGATTTAAATGATTCACAGTCCTTTTATTCTTATGTTGTGAATGATAATATTGTGAATGATTCTACCACCTGGCATGCAAGACTGGGCCACATAGGCCAAGATAGGATGACTCGTTTGGCTAGAGAAGGCCTTTTGGGCCCACTCGCAAGAGTCAATCTACAAACTTGTGAGGCTTGTTTGGCCAGTAAAGCATGCAGGAAGCCTTTTGGAAAGGCTGTGAGAGCAACTCAACCACTTGAGCTAGTTCACTCTGACATATGCGGACCTATGAGTGTAAAGGCACGCCATGGCGCCTCTTATTTCCTTACACTGATAGACGATTATACGCGATATGGTTATGTGTATCTGATATCTCACCGCTATGAAGCTTTGGACTGTTTCAAACGCTTTGTAGCTGAGGTTGAGAATCAGAAAGAGAAGAATTTAAAAACTTTTCGCACTAACCGAGGACGCAAATATTTGTCAGATCACTTCAAGAAGTTTTGTGAGGAAAAAGGGATACGCAGGCAACTTACTATTCCTAATACTCCACAACAAAATGGTGTTGCGGAAAGAAGGAATAGAACATTGTTAGACATGGTTAGGTCTATGATGGCGCAAGCAAACCTCCCAATATCTTTTTGGGGGGATGCTCTTTTGACTGCAGCCTATATACTTAATCGAGTGCCTTCACAATCAGTCAAGTCCACCCCATATGAGCTTTGGAATGGCCAAAAGCCAAATTTGGATAACTTGTGCCCATGGGGCTCAGCAGGTTATGTTCACAGTATTTCTCATAAGTATGGGAAACTAGGGCCTAGAGCTAAAAAGAGTATCTTCTTGAGGTATTCTAAAAACTCTAAAGGCTATGTGATGTATGGTGAACATCCAAATGGTGGAAAGACTGAAATAGAGTCTCGTGATGTCGATTTCATAGAGAATGATTTTCCTAGCATTGGAGACGCAAGTAAGAATCTTGACCTCTATGAGTTAGAGGAAGTTAAAGCCACTTTACCATCTCCAAGCGAAGGTGGGGGATTAGTTCCTCATCCTGTTGTCGCTGAAGATAGTATAAGTGATCTTCAACCTAGTGGGAGCATCCTAGACAGTGGGAGCACACCATCAAGACCATCAGGTCAACAAGATTCTCAACTGCGTAGAGGTGCACGAGGAAGAGTTCCACGTCGTCGTTTTGAGATTGACGGTGAAATTCTTATGTGCACTCCAACTGATGAAGATGAGCCCACTTCTATGGAAGAAGCCTTATCTTCACCTGCTAGTAATGAGTGGATGGCTGCAATGAAAGATGAGTTGAGCTCAATGGAGAAGAATCAGGTCTGGGAGTTGGTTGACCTTCCGCCAGGGCGCAAGACTGTTGGAAACAAGTGGGTTTTTAAAAGTCAAGCGCAAGGCAGACGGGTCAATTGACAAGTATAAGGCACGTCTTGTGGCAAAAGGCTATACCCAACTGCGGGGTGTGGACTATGAAGACACTTTCTCCCCAGTGGTGAGATTTGCTTCAATTCGCCTGATCCTAGCTATTGTCGCCCAGCAGGATTTAGAACTTTTTCATATGGATGTTAAGACTGTGTTTCTCAATGGAGAACTAGACGAAGAGATTTATATGGCTCAACCTGAGGGTTTTGAAGTCAAGGGACATGAGCGCAAAGTTTGCCGGCTCAAACGTTCTATATATGGTCTCAAACAATCGTCTAGGCAGTGGTACTTTAGGTTTCATCATGCCATTACCTCTATAGGTTTTGAAATGATTGAACAAGACCATTGCGTTTACGTAAAACGATCCAAGAAAAATATTCTGATCCTTTCTTTGTATGTGGATGACATTCTTTTAGCTGGGAATGACATGAGTTCCATTGTCGCCACTAAGCAGTGGCTGTCCTCAACTTTTGAGATGAAGGACATGGGAGAAGCTAATTATGTGCTCGGGGTTAAAATCATACGTGATCGTCCAAAGAGACTTCTCGGTTTGTCTCAAGAGACATATATCAAGAAGGTCATTGAACGATTCCGTATGCATAACTCAAAACCCATAGACACTCCAATGGACAAGGCGTGTACTTTAACAACAGACCAATGCCCAAAGAATGATGAGGAAAAGAATCGGATGTCCAAAGTGCCTTACGCGGCTGCAGTTGGGAGTCTGATGTACGCTATGTTGTGTACGCGTCCAGACATCTGCTTTGCCGTTGGAATGGTGAGTCGTTATCAGAGTAATCCTGGACCCGCTCATTGGAATGCGGTGAAGAGGATTCTTCGATACTTACGTGGAACCGCTGATCTCGTCCTGTGTTATCATGGTGGAGACTTGAGATTGAGAGTATACAGCGATGCTGATTGGGGCGCTGATAGAGATGAGCGCATATCCACTTCAGGTGGAGCTATCTCTTGGTACAGCAAGAAAAAGTCTTGCATCGCCCTATCCACGATAGAGTCGGAGTATGTTGCTTGTTCAGCAGCAGTCCAGGAAACTGTTTGGTTGAGGTCATTCTTACAGGCTCTAGGGGTTACAGCTCATGCAGATGAGTCTGTCACTGTTCACTGTGTCAATACAGCTACCCTAGATTTTGTAACGGACCCCAAATATCAAACACATAGGCTTTCGTTATCACTTCATTAGAACTTTAGTTGCGCAAGGAGAGGTGACCATGAAGCATATACCTACTGGCAGAATGGTGGCTGATCCTTTGACCAAGCCTATTGCTAGAGATGTTTTCCTTTCTCACATTAGGAGTATGGGACTACGTAGGTTTTGATATGTTTATGGCATCTTATGTACTTGACATTATTTATTACATTAAATTTTCATTCCTTGATTTGAGTTTATTTTGGAATGAATGGATAATCTTTGTGATTACATATACATCCTTGTTGAGAGTGTCACCAGGCTCGAATTGACCCACTCACACGGGTAATTCACCTTGGCGCTAAGATAGCGAGCAAGATGAGACATAATTGTCTTAAGCGCCAAGTGGGCGAATAAGATGATACAGCTTATAAAGCAAACATGTCGCCTTAGTTGGAGCTAAGATGAGACCTAATAAATGTAGGTCGATCATAGAGTATCTCCACAACTCTATGTAGCCTGTTTACAGCCGAATGTGAGATTTCAGGCAGGCACTATGAGAGTGACTGGGCTGAAAAACTCAGGTTAGGCGCTTGTACAGCGACTAGACTTAGATTCGTATGGCGTATTTTATTATACATTTATGTGACACGCCCTTGCGGGTTACGCCATAGCATGCAAATCATACTGCATGTGCTAAATGCAGACCGACAGTGGGAGTGACGAATGAATCCCTGCTTCGTCACTGTGTGAGCCACTTGGATCAAAATTTTTGATCCTATATGGTACCCTTTTCACCTTAGACTATGTCATGAAGAGGATACTCAATGTCGCTACTTTAGCATGTACCCTTGGATCATGGATGATGCGGTCTCGCGGGGCATGTCTAGGAAAGCGGTTGGGTCTAATTGGAATGACATGAGGGCTTTGGGAAGAAAGTTCAATATTACATCATGTTGTGTGATTCATAGCCCGGGCGACTTTGTCGATTTTCGTTTCGATATGAGTCATGAATACATAACATATGAGAGGTTTAACACTGCTCATTATGAGGGATTTGAGAGTGTTTAATCTGGTGTAGTTGAACTATCTGGGGTACATACGAGATTTTTTGAGAGTGATGTATTGTGTTAGTTTGGTGATAACTTAATACAATACTCCTCAACTGGACATCCTTTCTCGTAGGTCGCACGTTCCATTTCCTGTATGAGGAGATGAGTGGACGAGAGATAAAGAGGGACTGTACGATTTATTTGCCCTGTGTGTGGGCGAGTGGGAGCTGTTAATAAATTGGGTCAGTGGACCCATTATCCGCCCACTAACAGATAATGTGTATTTGTTAGTTTGGATAAATACAGTTATTTAGAGAATATTTATCTCTTAAGTGTTTGAGATAAATACAATCTTTATCTCCTAAGAGTTGGAGGTAAAGTCAGTCTCTAATTGTATCTCTATATAAAGGCTAGAGATATCCCAATAAATCAGAAGTCACTAGTAATAACCCTCTCTCTATAGCACTCTCTCTAGAGCAATCACCAAGCTCTAGGATTTGGTTCGTGGACGAAGAACTCGACTCTAGTAGCCGTTTTCGTACCTGCGAAAAAGATCAAGCGTGTTGGAGGCTCGTAACAACAAGGATCCTACGTCGGAATATTCGGAGACTTCATACGGTATGTTTCCGAACCCACTACGTATTACGTGGTAGCGCAATAATTGTTGTAATCGTTTCAACAACATCCAAAACACACATCTTCTTTTTTCCTCTTCCAAACAGGTTCCCTCCCATAAATCATGGCTGCTCTAAAAACATCCTATAGACTTCCCTTCGTCTTCCCCCTCACACAACTCACTGCTTACACACATAAAACACCCATCTTCTATATTGCACACATATGTAAGCACATATACCCAGCTGCTACCCCAGCAGTTACCCCATACATCCCACACACGCTACGCACACACACAACACACATTTCACTTCCATATCAAACCCACTATTTTCTTTCATTGCCCTTTTCTCTCCCTCTCTCACACAGGTAATGCCCCTCACTTCCACATCACTCAGAATATATACACGCCACTGCCTCTCTCTTCTTTCCCCTATCATCAACACATATCGAAAATTCAGCTACGGCAGCCCATGGCTGCCCACCGTCCTTCCTCTTTCACGGCAGCCACCACACCGTACACTCCACACTCCACGCAATACACAGTCACATATATAATCCAAACCCACGCACTGCACTCTCAAACACACGCACCCTTTGACACAGATTCACGCATATACCTACATATATAAACCCGCAACCTGCACACTTACACAATAACCAGAATACACTTACGGCTACCATATTAACGAACCCACAAACCCTTAAACATAAATTCCCTGAACCCTCTACATGTATATGTATATACACTGAAAAAAGGAAACGTAAGTTATTGATATCTTACCGGAAAGCTTCTCCGGATAGAGTCCCTCGATCCCTTTACGCGTGGGTGTGCGTGGGCTGCCAGAGATGCTTTTCTGGCTGCGTTTTCATGAAACGTGTATATATTTGTGTAAATTAAAACCCTAGTCTGACAGAAAAATAACCCTACTCCTCATTTGTCGCTAAAGCTTCTAACCCAATACTTATAAAAAATATGGTCCATATTAAAATATTTAGGATACGTGATGTGTTAGGAAAATTGATACATGTTTTACTACGTCATCCTGTTGGACAAATAGTCGCTAGTAAATACACCGTTATCAAAAAGTTTAACTGTCGCTTTAGAAATATATACCAATGCTTAAGATAAATTTATCGTAAAAAGTAGAGTTGTCAAATGGGCCGGGCAGCCCGCGGGCTGGCCCGACCCGGCCCCTTTGATGAACAGTGCCTGGGCCTTTTAGGGCCAGGCCTACATTTCCTAGAAAAAAGCCCGGGCCAGCCCCGGCCCGGTTTTGGCCCGGATTTGGCCCGGCCCGGGTCTGGCCCGGTTCAGGCCCCCCTCTTTACTTTTGAAATTCCACTTTCCCCCCTTCCCCCCAACGGATTTATTCCCCTTTTCCCCCCTAAACAGTACTGAAGATTTAAGTAATGCGAAGTATAATAACACATCTTAAAGTCTTTGATTTTTTTTCTTTATAAATATAGTGGTCATGGAATCGAGTAAATTTCCAATATCTTTATGTATTGAAATTGCTGACCCCAATGCATCCTGTACCCCACATTGGGCCCGGGCCGGCCCAAGCCCGGCCCTAAATGTTGGGCCTGGGCTTGGACCGGGCCCAGATATCCTTAGAACCAGGCCCGGCCCGGTTGGCAGCCCCCTTGGCCCGGCCCCGGCCCGATTTGTTGGAGGCTCGATGGGCTTGGGCTGGGCCGGCCCATTTGACATCTCTAGTTAAAAGTATACGTTGACGTAAAAAAATTTAAAAATATATCGTCGCCAAGTAAAAATTATATCATCAATAAGATGAATTTAAATTTGTCGCTAAAATGCTACTTTAATTTATGAAGATCACTCTAGGATTCGGGGTATTACATTGTCCTCCCCTTTAAGAAATTTCGTCCTCGAAATTTAATGTTCCTTAGTTTGCTGGTTGTCTTCATGTGCGAACCTTTGATACCCGTGTCATAATATTTCATGTGCTTATATAACTACAGCTACTCAAGCGTTTGGCAAAATAACCCCAATAAAATTGCGAGCAACTTTGCAGGGTATATGCACTAAAATCATAAAAACACAACGCTGCTAGAATTGGATTTAACACGCTTTAGTAAACATGTAAGTATTACCTCAAAGTTAATTAATTTAAATCACAAGCTCTGCTGCCCTGAGATGTTATCTCCACATTTCTCTATTATACAACTAAATTGTTTAACCATGAAGCCTCACTGAGTGAAATGAAATAGTGTAAATATAGATATCATAGTCGACTATGAGCTCAATTTCTCCACTTATACACTAAATCGCCACTAAACCATGAAGTCTCACCAGCTAAACAATCTCTACAATGTCAAATATATCAAACTCAACCATAAGACCACTTTGAGACTAAGATATTACATCCTCTCCCCATTAAAGGAAATTTGGCCAAAAATTTCGTAATACTTACACCATCAGACATTAGATCTCGCTACTTAGCCCAGGTAATAAGCAACCAACATAGTATTCGAGTAGTGTCTAACCTCCGCATCAAAATTTACAACCGGCGAATATGAAACGTCATAATTACTGTTCAAACCTTAACACTAAGATCGAACTTACAAGTTCATCACTTTAATACTTGTAGAACTTCAAAAGATCATATATCCTAAAATCTCAAAATTCCCACGTTTTAGACCAAAGGCTTTCAAAAGCTCTACCTAACGGTCATGCTACCTGCTATCCGACAGCCTTGGTTAGGTTTTTCGCCAACTATACTCATATGTCTTCTTACCATCTTAAACGTGCTTCACTCGTACATTAAAAGTCCTCGTGACTTTATAAATAATTGTCCAAAACTTTTGTCAAAAAAGCAAAATTATAATTCAGTAACTTCGAATGTTTTCCTATGCTATAGGATTTTGATTAACTTAGGTTTTTAGAATCCAATCAGTTATATCATTACTTAAGCTCTAAGCACTACGGAACCCAATCTTGTCACATGCACTCCTACAATAGTCAGTCATGACAGCTATCAAGGTTCTTAAATTAAAATATTAACCACCACATCACTAGTAATACCAGGTACAGACAGAGCATTTTAAGCCCAGAAAAAGAAAAGTTTCTATAAGAGCACAATTTTAGAAACCTCATTCTTAATAATCCCTTTCAGAATAAATTTCACACACAACAGTTAAAAGATGTACATAAACCCAATCTAATCAAATTACCCAATCAAGGTAAAGTTCTTAAAAGCTAATCCGGTGGAATTTTCCGGTAAGTGATCCAATATTCTTACATACTTTCTATACATGCATATCTCTCTCTCTCTCTCACTCTCTATATATATTCAAATTTGAAACTATCACCATCATCATATTTTCCAATTGATCTCTTAAAATCTCTCCCTGAATCTCTCCAAATTAACTAATTGCAATATTTCCTCTTTGACTATATATATATATATATATATATATATATATATATATATATATATATATGGGAAAAGTGAATATGAGGCTAGCCTCATATTCGCGTGAGGCTAGCCACCAAAACGGCATAGTTTTGCTAAAACAAATGTAGTCCTTTTTTTTCCCATCTCTCTCTCTCCCCCCCCCCTTTTCCTCTGTTTTCCTCTCCTCCCCGTTTCTCTATCGCAGGCCCCAGCAAGCCACCGTCCCAACCTACTACACCGGCCACCATCACACCTACTGTCACCCATCACCGCCCCAACCTTTCTGTCGCCGGCCACCATCACACCAACAGTCACCCATCACCGTCCCAACCTTCCTGCGCTAGCCACCATCATACCTACCTTCGTCGATCACCGCCCCAGCGTTCTTGTGCAGGCCATCATCACACCAACCGTTTCCCCTCACCTCCCCAACCTTTCTGGCCGGCCTCCATCACACCCATAATCGCCCATCACCGCCCCAACCTTCCTGCGCCGGCCACCATCATACCAACCATCACCCATCTTCTTGTCGTAACAGTACTCACCACCAACACCAAATATTTTAGTGTGATTGAGTTTCATTTCTCCCGTTAAAAGAACGTACATGCAGAGAAAGCCTTGGTTAATGTTGATTTGGACCTCTTAAATTAGATTTCATTGGTAGAAAGAAAGCCGTAAGGGTTAGTTGCTTTTGCTTTGCCAGAAGTAATCTATTGGAAGTATATTTCATCTACCTTTTGAATTGAAGTTGATAGTCATTAGCAGGAAAGTAATCTTTCACTCAGTGATTTCTCTCTCTTTAGGCATTATGGCGGCATCAACACCAAGTGTGGAAACTGTGCAATTACATTAGTGTCAGTGGAAGGAAACCGAAGGCTTCACACAGTTTTCAGTCGATTGAGAAAATTGATGAGACCGAAGCTTTGATTGATTACGATATTCCTGATACTCATGTCTGTGATGAACCTAGGGTAGATGATGTTTGTATCTTTCACAACGTGATAATGAGGTTAGAATGCCTACAGAGAATGAGGTTTATGAAAATTTTGACAAATGATCCAGCACTGAACCAATTTCAAAACACAAGAACTTGAAATTGTAAAATCAAAGAAAGATGTTATTTCACTTGAGCAATGTCCAACTCAAACAATCATCCTCTTAGTGAAACGTCTAAAATGTGAGATCAACAAATTAGAAGCACATGTGAGGCTCATTTGTAGAGTAAATACCCCCAGTCTCTTTAAAAACTATCCACCCATTTGCATGATTCACTGTAGCATCAATTGCACCCTCTCGAATTGCCTTCGATATAATACTCTCAGCGTCTGCAACAGGGTTTAGGGAGTCCAGTCTCAACTTTTTGGCACACCAGGCAGTGAAGTACAGGAATATGAGATGCTGATGTTGCGAAGCCCAATCTTAATGAGATTATGCCTCAGCCGAACGATCAAGTTGTGAGTTCGATCTGAAGCGAATGTGCCGGAGAACTTCTCAGCAACAGATCTAAACAGCTCGAGATCTCAAATTCGAACAACCTGATTAGCTCACTCAAAGTCATAGATATGTAAGTTAACCACTAGATCCAACTAAGATGGAAAAAGACATGCTTCTCTATATATCAGTTTTCTACCAAAATTAATTACATTTGTAAGCTCAAACGCTTGCTAGGCCTGCGAGAGAAACGGGGAGGAGCAAAAAACAGAGGAAAAAGGAAGGGGGAGAGAGAGAGAGAGAGAGAGAGAGAGAAATAGGAAAAAAGGACCACATTTGTTTTAGCAAAACTATGCCGTTTTGGTGGCTAGCCTCATGCAAGTTGCGTGAGGCTAGCCTCATATTCGCTTTCCCCATATATATATATATATATATATATATATATATATATATATGCTCGCGTTAGCCATTGCTAGTTAAGTTGCAAGCGCGATCTGACCGTCCATCCCGAAAGATGGACGGCCCAGATTTTTTTTTTTGCTTTTTTTTAAGTACGTCCGCTACATTATGTAGCGGACAATTTTTTGACTTTTTTTGACAATAATACCCTCCGAGTCCGTCCGCTACATTATGTAGCGGACAAGTTTTCAGATCTTTTTTCTCTTTCTGTCTTTAATGTTCTGACAGAAATGACAGAGTCCGTTACGTCCGCTACATTATGTAGCAGACAAATAGACAGTCCGCTACATAATGTAGCGGACAAGTAGACAGTATATTTTCTTACACATCTCTCTTTCACGTCAATTTCTCACTTTCTCTTGTCCTTTCTCTCTCTTCTTTTCTCCTCAGTATGTTTGGAACAAGCTCAGCATTCATCCTCCTGTATTGATTCAGCAACTATACCTTTTAACAAACAAAAATTCCAACTGAATGAGAGCAGACAAAGGAGCTAAGATTGGAAAGCTGGATGGAGGATTTTACCCGTATTTGGAACTCCGAAGCTCACCGCCTAACTCCTTTGAGCAGAATCCGTGGCTTTCAATTCCTCTGTCTACTCTGATAAACAATATAAATGCACACCCAGAGAGCTAAAAGGCCAGAAAACTCTTTCCCGAGGAAAGACTTGCCACAGTTTTTGGGATATGAAGCATATGTTTGTAGTATCAAGATGATAGGGTGGTGCTGTTCTCGAGAAAATAGAGGAAGGAGAAGAAGAAGAAGAAGCTGTTTGGTTAGAGAGGTTCTGAATTCAGAGATGGGGTCAGAGATCCTCGCCGTCCACATCATCGTCGATGTCCCGGTGCCGCTTGTCTTTGTAGTCCTCCTTCAATATCTTCGCCCAGTCCGGTATGTTCACCGGCAGCGACGACGCCATCCCCCCGACCACCGCCTCAGCCCTCTTCACCGCTGCCAGCGGCTTCTTCCTCGAACTCACCACCGGTTTCCTGTAGTTCGGCGAGACGCCGCCGCCGCCGACCGAGCTCCACACGTCCGATTCGTCGAGCTCCAAGCCCGAGTCTAGCCCGATGAAAAGAAAAGCAAAGCACAGATGAGAAGAATTTATTCGGTTGTTGAAGAAGAAGTAAAGGAGGAATTGGGGAGTGGAGTGGAGAGACAGAGAGAGAGAGAGAGAGATAGTCAGAACAGAAATGAGAAAGAAAGGACAGAGAAAGAGATAGTCAGAAAGTCCGCTACATTATGTAGCGGACAAGTTTTCAGAGAGTATTTTTATCAAAAAATTGTCCGCTACATAATGTAGCGGACGGATTTAAAAAAAAGTCAGAACAGTAGTCTCGATAGTCCGCTATATAATGTAGCGGATGGGCACAAAGGGTATTTTTGTCAAAAAATTGTCCGCTACATAATGTAGCGGACGTACTTAAAAAAAAGCAAAAAAAAAAGATCTGGGCCGTCCATCTTTCGGGATGGACGGCCAGATCGCGCTTGCAACTTAACTCCATTTGCTAGCGCGAGCAATGGATCAGCTCCCATATATATATATATATATATATATATATATATATATATATATATATATATATATCATCCATTCTGTCCTTTCATTTGTTCAACAGTATGAGCCCTCTCTCCATCCCAAGCCTTTTTTGGTACCGGTAAGTTTTTGTTGATTCTACTTTTTTTCTTTTCCATTTTGGTAAAGGTTTTACATATTTCTTTCATACAAAATTATTTATCTTGAATACATTTTGTGAATTAACCTATATATTTTGTTTCTTATATTGAATGTTATGTAGAAAACAAGTTTCACAATTCAACGATGTTAGACGGCCTTTGCTTTTGGTTTTGTTCTTTTTTATCCATGTTGTGGTGCTTCTTTTCAAGATTGTTATTTTCTAATTTTGTAGTGTTTGAAATTTTAAAGAGAAAAGAACTGGCCTGGGAATTGGAAGTTTTAGGAGTTGAACGCCCATGTCGATTCTAGAAAAGAAAAGTTTCAGGGGAAGAAGAGTTTCAATGTATTTCTCAGTTGTTATATAATTTGATAATTTTATGTTATTCACAATATCTTTACATGGAAAAATGGGCCAAGATAGGCCTAGAATTTGTTTTTTTAATTTTTATGCTACTTCTTCAATCTTCCCATTTGTTACAGAATTTCTTTGTTTTACTTTTATGTGGGTGCTACTTTATTTTTTATTTTTTTTATCTCATGTGCAATATTGCATGACTTCCTATCTAACAAAAAATTATTAAACTCCACTTTCGTTTCGTTACTAATATATCACAAGATAGGGCCAACACTTCAAAAATATCCCTTATAATCATCTAACATCTTATTGTAAAAAAAATACTTTTTCAATCTTCCTTATAGTTTTGACATTCGAAAAAATTGATGTTCTTTTTTTATATATTTTTTATATGTGGTTAATTATAACACAATTGTATTACGATATTACGAAATTCATTCAATAGTCAGATAAAATTTTTATAATTATTACGCAGTGCTCTGGATGTAACACACAGGGTCAAAACTAGTAGGCAGGAAGTGAAGTGATAACTAGAGAGCGTGGCAAACATGAAGAAGATAGTTAAGACATGTGTCAAGATTTGATTAATGAGGGCAAACGATATGAGTATTTTACTAAAAATGAATAGCTAACAAAAACCCACATCTCTCCGTAGAGACCTTATCAACCACGGTTGGCTGGAAACACAAGTTGTTAGCTTGGGGTGCTTTGAGTGAGCCAAAACTCTTCTTGCTTTCTGTCATTACTGGGTTCAGGGGTTGGATAGTAGCTCCGGTGTCTTTGATGGTGTCTTCGGTAAGAAGGTAATAGCCATCATTTCTAATGGTTGCGATGCCCACTTTTGATGGTGGAATTAGGTTTTCTTAAGGTCTCTACGCTTTGACCTCGGCATTTATCTGGTAGGGAATCCGTATATACAATTTGGGTAAGTAAACTAACGACTGTGTCTGCAGCAAGAACAATCCTGATTCTTCATAATTTTTACCCTACTTTTGCTCCTTCATACTAGAGTAGTGGTTTGAAAGAAATTTATCTTCTCATCTTAAAAAATAGTCTAGTTGGATGTATTTTCCTAAAGTAGATGATCACTTTCTAGGGAATCGTCTTGTAACCAACATCCAATTGCCTCTTTAAATTAACCAAGAACTTGCAGTGGTTGTGCCTAAGGGTTTGTCAAGACCCCATAACCGTAGTCAATAGTAGTTTGTATTTCTAATGTGGATTAGACCCTTAGAGATCGAGGATATTTGTGAAAACGCAAAACATAGAATTCCAGAGCAAGGTATTCTGGTCATCTTAGCATATTGCGTCAGATTAGGAACTTCTAATAAATACTATCTTCTGAGATATAGGTTTTAATGAAAGGTCTTTAATTTGTGCTATATAGTCTTTATCAATGTTACCTGACATGTTTTGGTAAGTAGCTGTTCGTGGAATAGAATTGGGAACGGGTAATGCCACTTGCTATGGAAGCCGGTACATGTTGGTATGCTTGATCAAATTGGTAAAGCAGAACGAGGATGGTTTGGTGGTATGAGGAAGTTTGTACGAACACATTCTATATACATGTACTTCAGTCCTAGGGCCCTTCTATAGGTTTAAGTAGTAAACCTGAGAAGTTGTTTACTTTGTCCTTTCTGAATAAGCACTTCATTCTATTTGCTTTACTAGAAATTTGGTTATTAAACTAATCTTAACTGTTATGTGATAATGGAGAGGCTATTTCCACCCCCAAATCTGCTAATCTACCCCATGTTTGCCCTCTAAAAGGTCAATATTTCTTAGTAAAAATTGTTTTGGAAATGTAAATGGGGTGGAAAAGCATACAAGGGGATGGAAATAGCCTTTTCCAGATAATGAATAGTAGCAAATGTGTGCACCAGTTGTCTTATTGGTTTTTTTTAATTTTATCAAGAATTTGGCTTCTCAACTACCTATGACATAATTCTCTATGTGATGTAAGGATATAATTCTTTTGTTCATATGTACACTCTCAGGCTCAAAGTCAATATGGATAAGAGTTGGATTAAAATATAACTCATGTACACTCTCACATAATTCTTTATGTGATGTAAAGATATAATTCTTTTGTTCATATGTACACTCTTGGGCTCAAAGTCAATATGGATAAGAGTTGGATTATTTGTGAGAAATGGGCTAATGATTTTGTTGACTTTGCCTCCAAGGATAGACCTAATGCCACAAAGATATTATGCCCATGCACGAAGTGTCATAACATGAAATTCGTGAAGAAAGTAGATGTGGCAGAACATAATGTGGCCGATGATTTTCTAAATAGCTATACATATTGGATTTTCCATGGCGAATCATCGTTGACTTCAAGTTCTATTCCTGAACCAGCTGTGGGTGATAGAACACAAGAAATGATAAGCGATGCTTTTGGTGTCCCTATGTTTACTCAGCTAGATGAGATAGGTAGTGGGAATGAAATGAAGATAGTGATGGGCTCGATGATGCAAATAAGAACTTCTTCAAACTCGTGAAGAAAGCTAAAAAGGAGTTATATCCGGGTTGTGAGAAGTATTCTCCTTCCTTATTCTGCTATTGAATATAAAGTGTCTCGGTGCAATGAGTGACAGGGTATTTATACTATTGCTTAAGAGTTAAGTTATTGAAAGATGCATTTCTTAGAGGTGAAACATTACCGAAGTCATTCTACGAAGCTCGAAAGATAATTGGGAATTTAGAGCTTGATTATAAGAAGATACATGCATACCGCAATGGCTGCATGATATACCGAAAAGAGACATCTTTATGAGCGCGAGTGTACACATTATCATACCCCTGGATATAAAGGGTCAAAAGGCTATACCAAATGATGATGAAGTTAAGGAAACGAAGATATCTGTCAAGGTAGTGAGGTACTTCCCTTTGATATCAAGACTATAGAGGTACTTCATGTCACTAAAGACAGCATCTCTTATGAGATCTCATGCAGATAAGCGTACGGATGATGCAGTTATAAGGCATCCTGCTGATTCTCGTGCTTGGAAACATTTTGACGAGTTTCATCAAGATTTTACGAGTGATCCACGCAATGTAAGACTTGGATTATTTTCGGATGGATTTATCCCCCTCAGAAGTACGAATATAGCTCACAGCACATGATCAGTAATTTTGATTCCATGTAACTTGCCTCCGTGAAATTGTAGGAAATAGAAATACAAGATGATGTCCTTTCAAATAGATGGTCCTCAAGGACCAGGTAACAACATAGATGTGTACTTGCATCCTTCGATTGACGAGCTTAAGGAAAGATGGATTGGTGTAGACACTTATGATGCAGCTAGTAATCAAATGTTTAAGAAGCGTGCTTCATTGACGTGGGGAATAAGTGATTTTTCAAGATATGCGATTTTGTCAGGATATAGGATGAAAAGGAAGTTGGCGTGTCCTTTGTGTCATAGGTACACAAAGTCTCATCATCTATGCAATGGAAAGAAATAGTGGTATCCGACACATCGTAGATGGTTGGATCAAGGGCATAAGTTCTGAACAGATAAAGCTTCTTTTGATGGTACAGTTATATTAGGTCCAAAGCCCATTCCATTATCTCGAGCTGAAGTCTATGAGCAAGTAAATGACATAAAAAATGAGTTTGGTAAGTGTAAAGCTCAATAAAGTAAGAAGAGGAAAAGAAACAACGATGAGGACGACAGTGAGACACATAATGGCAAAAAAGCTAAGTATATTCTTTGAGCTCTCTTATTGGAAGGACAATTTGCTACGCCACAATCTCGACATGATGCATATAGAGAAAAATGCATGTGATAACATACTGTGAATGTTGTTGAATATTGATGGCGGAAAAAAAGACAATTTAAATGCTCGCAGTGATCTAAAGGAAATGGGTATTCGAGAGGCACTGCATCCTCAACAACGGACTGATAACAAATTTTATTTGCCATCGTCATCTTTCGTATTGGATAATAAGAAAAAATATGATATGCTGAAAGTTTTGAAGCGGGTTAAAGTCCGAGATGGTTATGCTTAGAATATATCACGACATGTCAATCTTCAAAAACGAAGTATTTCGGGACTCAAAAGTCATGAATACCATATCCTTATTCAACAACTACTTCCTATCTCCTTGCGAAGCGTGTTGCCGAAAAACTAGTGAAACCTTTGATTGTTCTAAGCAATTTTTTAGGCAAATTTCCTCAAAAGTCATGCATGTTGATGAATTTAATCGTATTCAATAACGTATTGCGCTTACACTTTGCCACCTTGATAGGATATTTCCACCAACATTTTTTGATATCATGGAGCATTTGATTATTCATTTAGCCGAAGAAGCTTTGATAGATGGACCACCACAGTATCGTTAGATGTACCTTATTGAGAGGTGTGTTATTGCTTCCAATTTTAGTTTTGCGTTATTTCACTACAAGAAAACAGGGTTTTAGCGACGGGATAATCCGTCGCTAAAAGCCAAAAATCCGTCTCTAAAAGAATTAGCGACGGATTCACCGTCGCTAAATATCCCTCGTATAAAAGCCCGTCACTAATAGTTTAGCGACGGAATTTTTAAATCCGTCGCTAAATATGTCATTTTTACCGACGGATTGATTTTAATTAGCGACGGATATTCCGTCGCGAATTATATTCTTTAGAGACGGATTTATATTTTCGAGACGGAATATTCCGTCGCTAAAAAACTTATTTAGCGACGGAATATTCCGTCGCTAAATAACTGATTGTGGAATACTTTAGCGACGGAATTAATCCGTCGCCAAAAGTCAATTTTTTTTTTGAAATTTTTTTTTATTTTTCAATTACCCAAACCTGTAATACAATTTTCAAATCTCAACAACAACGCGCAATAATCAATACAGAAAGAAATATATATAATCAATTATAAAAAAAATTTATAATAAAAAAAATTCATATATGTACAAGCCGGGAACCGGATATAGCCGGTTAGGAGAGGGGAGAAGAGTACAAGGCGGGCACGGGGGGGGGGGGGGAAGCTAGGAACGGGCACGGGAAGGGGCTCATCAGGGGTTCCCGAGTCCCGGATCTGGATCCTGCTGATCCGGGGCGGGGGCGGCCTGTCCAGCAGTGCCCTGCTCCCTGATCATCCGGCACACCACTGTAGCAATGCGCTGGATCTCCTCGTCGTCCAACTGAGGCCGAGGAGCCGGTGTCTGTGGAGGGGCAGCAGGGGGTGAGGACGCTCCTATCACGGCACGAGCAGTCGTGCTAGGCAGGCCGCGTATGCGGCCTTTCGGCCGATTCACGACCTCCGGCGTATCCAGCCATCGCTTCAACCCCCCAGTACTCGCAGCCGTACTAGTGGACGCTGATGGCTGTCCGGACTGCTGCTCGGACCCCCTTAGCTGTTCATACGAGGCCTGCAAAAATAGTGGTTTAACGATATGTTAGGGCATTAATTAACGAAACAGACATTGAGGATAGAAAGAAAAAACATTAACTTAAATAAATTGACTCACATCGATCCGCCGGGCAATATCTGAAATATAGTCGCCCGCCCGGTGCGTCTCGTCCTTGTCCTTCTTCCGCACGTGCGTCTGATTATACGTCAGAGCTACGACCTCATCGTCCTCCAGATCCGGGTGCTCGACCGCGTTCTTGTGTCGGACGATGTCGTGTGGCACCGACCCCCCCGTGTGCGTCGGATCTTTGTTCTGTCTGTTCTCAGTCCCGCTCTTTGGCAACGAGTTGAACCATCTCGTTGCCAATGGACTTCTCAAAACAACAATTAATATAAAGAAGGCAGGGTTTGTAAACAACGAGTAATTGAACCATCTCTGGGCAACATGGAGTAATTATGGGATGTACAAGGGCTAATTAGGGCTAACTGGGTTATTAGGGTTAATTACGATTATTAATTATAGCTGATTAGGGTTGATTAGGACTAATTAGGGTTATTTAGTCCTAATTAGGGTTTAATTGTGCCGAGTAGTGATGATTAGTCCTAATTAGGGCTTAATTGGGTTATGTTAGGACTAATTAATGTTAATGAGGGATAGTTTCGGATAATTATAGCTGACTAGGGTTGATTATGGCTAATTAGAGTTATGTAGTCCTAATTAGGGTTTAATTGTGCCGAGTAGTGCTGATTAGTCCTAATTATGGCTAACTAGGCTTAATTGGGTTATGTTAGGGCTAATTAATGTTAATGAGGGCTAGTTTCAGATAATTATAGCTAATTAGGGTTGATTAGGACCAATTAGGGTTATTTAGTCCTAATTAGGGTTTTGATGGTGCCGAGTAGTGTTGATTAGTCCTAACTAGCGCTAATTAGGCGTAATTGGGTTATGTTAGTGCACATTATGACTAATTAGGCTAACTACAATCAATATGCGCATAATTGGGTTCATTTGGGCTAATTTGGGGTAATTACAGCTAATTTGAATTTCATCAGGTTCTTAGGGTTAATTAAAACTAATTAGGCTCGTTGGAGCTAATTAGGGTTAATTGATTTACTAAAATATTGTTAATCAGGACTAATTAGGGGTAATTATAGCCAGCGCTGGAGCCACGATTAGATTCCAGGGGGTGCATGCTAAAAATGTTGCATTAACCTAACTAACCTAAATTTAATGCACATTCAACAACCTCAATTCCAACACCTCATATAGGGTGTCGATATGGTGTCCGATACGTGTCTGACACCTCCGGACACGTGTCCGACACATACCGACACGTGTCCGACGCCTTTGGACACGTGTCCGAAGCCTCCGGACACGTGTCCGATGCCCACCGACACGCACCTCCAGACACATCGGCATACGTTAATTTGTTTTTTAAATGTTGGACACCGTCGATCAGACGTGCTGTCCGTGTCTGCGCTAACTAACAGGTATCTCAATCCAATTGGGTCCCATCCTCCGTCAACAACCTCAATTCTCAATTCTCAAATGCTCAATGCAATAAAAATTAACAAAAACCACACATTCAATCCAATTGGGTCCCATCCTCCGTCAATAATCTCAATATCTCAAATGCTCAATGCACAATTAACAATCTAAAATCATCAATTAATAATCACAATTACTTCAAATGCACAGCTAATAACCTAAAATCATCGATCAATAATCACAATTCTAAAATGCACAATTAACAACCTAAAATTATCAAACAAATGATCAATGTTCAAATGGGAAAAAATGTTCAAAATTCACATATCCGATGCACTTGAATTATTTCAATTTAGGGTTCGATTGTATTAGGGCATTCAATTTAGGGTTCAATTACTTCAATTTAGGGTTCAATTAGGGGGTTCTATTGATTCAATTTAGGGTTCAGTTGATTTGAGGCATTCAATTTAGGGTTCAATTAGTTCAATTTAGGGTTCGGTTGGATTAGGGCATTCAATTTAGGGTTCAATTAGGGTTCGGTTAGATTGGGGCAATTAATTTAGGGTTTAATTAGGGGTTCAATTAGTTCAAATTAGGGTTCGATTCAATTAGGGCATTCAATTTAGGGTTCAATTACTTCAATTTAGGGTTCAATTAGGGGGTTCTATTGATTCAATTTAGGGTTCGGTTGATTTGAGGCATTCAATTTAGGGTTCAATTAGGGTTCGGTTAGATTGGGGCAATCAATTTAGGGTTTAATTAGGGGTTCAATTAGTTTAATTTAGGGTTCGATTCAATTAGGGCATTCAATTTAGGATTTACTTAGGGTTCAATTATGGTTCAATTACTTCAATTTAGTGGTCGGTTGAATTGAATAAACAATACAGAGGCTTTCTTATCCTGATGTCATGCAATGGCCCATAATCTATGACCTTTCAGCGTCACCATGATCTATATCGGTGTTACAGACTAACTACCGAATATGGTTTTCTTCCCTACCTCGTCAAGAATTAAAGAAAATTAGAGATAACAAGTTCAAGTTCTTCAATAATTGAATCCTAAATTATCATAAATAATTCAGATAATTTAGGGCAATTGACAAATTAACAAAAAATTGAACCTAAATTGACATACAAATCTAAATAATTCAGATAATTTAGGGCATGTAACCTAAATTGAAGACAAATTAACAAAAAATTCAGATAATTTAGGGCAATTGACATACAAATCTCGAGGTGGGTACGACGGCGCCGGCGTTGGTGGTGCGGCGGCAGTGGTGGGTTTCCTTGCGCGGCGACAGTGGAGGCTTTGTGGCACGACCGGAGTGCAAGGCTTGGTGGCGCGGCGTCGGGTGGGGGACGGGAGTGTCGCCGGAGCTGGGTCGCCGTAGAGAAGGGTCGCCGGAGGTGAGAACGGCGGTGGGTGGGTGGGAGCAGAATTTCAGAGAGAGAACGGGGAGAGAGAAAGAAACCAGATCTGAATTTAAATGGAGGATCTTTAGCGACGGAATAAGACCGTCGCTAAAACTCCGTCGGTGAATGTCTTATTATAAAGACTTTTGCGACAGAATTTTTAGCGACGGTTTTATTCCGTCGTTTAAATAATTTTAAAAAAAAACTCAAAATTACTAATTTTATAAAAAATATTTAGCGACGGTAATTCCGTCGCTAAAAGTCCGCCGTTAAAACTCCGTTGCAAAATACTTTTACCGACGGTGTCTTCCGTCGGTAATAGTATTTTGCAACGGAGTTTTAACGACGGTATATTCCGTCGCTTAAAGACATGTTTAGCGACGGAATACCTTTCGTCGCTAAAACTCCGTCGCAAAATACATATTTTCTTGTGGTGTTTGTTAGTTATGGCCCACGTGTAACAACTTTCTTGTAGAGATTTCTTTTTTCATTTGGCGTTATGGTACCTTTTCACTCACAAGGGCTATGTAAGAACTCAAAGTTGTCCAGAGGGCTCAATTGTGAAAGGATACTGGTTAGGAGAATGCGTCACATTTCGTGCATGGTATCTAAATGATGATGTTGAGACAAAATTGAATCAACCAGTTAGGCTTGATGATGGCCGAGACAGTTCCATCTATTCAGTAGGAGGTCGCCCGCTAGGGGCATCAGGGGGATTTGTACTTGATGACATTTCATATGCATAAGCACATTGAAATGTTCTTGTGAATTCTAATGCAATAACTCAATATCGATGGTGAGAATCTAATATGAATATGGTTTTTTTCTCTATATTCACGTGGTTTTGTAACTTAGTATGTTAATTGATGCAATGAACATCATGCATCCATTAGAAGGAGTAATCGTCGACTTCGACCACATGATGTCAGTAAAGTTTATAATGAGAATTTCCACATATGGTTTAGAAATCATGTAAGTAACATAAGTGTCGTATCTATTGCTTCACTTCAAGTTAAATTTGATGTGAGTACAATTTTTAACCAGAAACTTTTTCCACGATAAAAAATAGGTCCAAAAGCTATACGACGAAGGTGATGAGGCATTATCCGAAAAAGTTCTATCATTGGACTAACTTTTTAGTAACATGTACTTACAAACCGATCTTCTTTTTACGTTGGCACTCTTTAATACCTAATCATGCTTGTAATACCCCGAAATTTATGGAGCGTTAGCCAATCAATCGATCAATCACTTAATAAATCAATAATAATCTCAATTCAATAAATAGCTCCAATGTATATCAGAGATTCTATGAGAACTCAAACTCTCAAACTAACTATTCTTAAATAAAAGTACCAAATTTAAATACTCGTGAGAATAAGTTAAACAGTATTTTCCCTCCAAGGGCTAAAGTAAACAAAATAATAAAATCTAAACCAACTACATAATCAGGCTCTAACCAATCTAAGAAATCTACTGACGATTATTATCTCCAGAAGGGAACAAAGAAAAGGGGTGAGTTTTTCAGAGCTCAGTAAGATTGCTTAAATTTAAATAGAGGGATACAAACGATTAACAGAGTTACTTCAAAAGGAATAGGGGAAGAGATTGGACTATGTCCCTTAAATCAGATATAAATGGAAATTTTTTTAATTATACAGTAAACGATGTAGATGATATTGAACATGAGTGATTGTAAAGCCACAGAGGCAGTGCATCGTAAATCTTAGCAAAGCCACATAGGCAGTGTTCAATAAAAATGTAATTACATATGTATATGTACACTGCCTAGACTATTAAGGTACTAGCGTTTCCTGCAATAACAGACCATCCTTATATTACCCTTAATACACATCAACCTTATAACGCTTCAAAACCCTTACAAACTAATGGATGTAAACAAATAGCACACCCTTTCCCTAAAAATGGGCTGGATTGCCTACACTAACTCATGTCAACACACATAGTACAATAATCATTAATTCAATGTATAAATTGATGCTCGCTGAGTAACAATTATGGGCATCAAAAAAGATTTTTAACAGATGCTTAAGGCTCAAAGTAAGGGTTTAAAGGCAATAAAATATTCTTGTATCAATATAACAGATTCCAAAGAAATAACAATTATTAAGTTAGTCTTAACTGGACACTCATTTCTTAACCTAAACAAAAACAATCCAATTATTAGAATACAATTTATTTTATGATATCATAAACCTTGTACCAACGCACTCTTACTCTGAGAACGACCCGCTCACCGGGTATGTAAAATTATTAAAATATCCCTCGAGTGAAAAATTATTAAAACGCCCCCGAACTTGTTAGAATACAATTTATTTTATGATATCATAAACCTTTCTAGGAATTTTCATTGAGCGCTAAGGATCCTATTTCAAAAGTATATCAAATGACACCAAAATGTAGCAAAATTTCAGACACTCAAGAATTTCAGTAAGATCAAATCATTGTAAAATTTTTGGCTAAAAATAATTTTGTTTGCTAAGCCAATTAATTCAAAAATCTGTTCTCAAAATAAATTATTTCAGGCCCTTCGCATGCCCCAAAAAATTCTAGGTCAAAGGTTTTACAAAAATAAGGGGAGTTTGAGTTTAACTTTGCCCAAATATGCTAAGAAATTTCTTATAAAGTTTTGGGCAATGGACCTATTTGTAATTCTAGAACCAACATTTTTCAGCAAATCCTAATTTTATACATTGACCATTTTGAGGCAAAAATATGACAAATCTTAGAAAATTCAAAACTACAAAGTTAAGTTAGACTTGTTGAGGTTTTTTTTAAAACATATAAGGACCACAAAAATCATTGAGTACTGAATTTTCTCTAGCAAATCGAAGTGGCCGATAGAAACATCACATCTCTGCACAAACTAGTTTTGTTCAATGGTTATTTTGGAGCATAAATACTATGAATATCATAAAACTCAAAACTACAAAGTAAATGAGACTTTCTGAGGTATCTAAAAATATAAAGTTCACAAACACCAATGAGTAATGAATGTTAAATGACAAGTCGAAACGGCTGCCAGAATCCGAAAATTCTTGACTTTTATAGTAAATTGAATTTAAGGTCATTTTTCAATATGTAAGCGTAAGATTCTGAGAAAGCTTAAAATTGAAAAATTGAATTGGACACAACAATGTTTTTAGAAAGTGTAAAAACACCTCAATCGGGTTAGTAATGAAAGAGATACTGTTAAAAATCCGAACCCACTCTTATGCTACTGTGCAGTGGCCTTCTTCTCAAACACACACACACACCTCACTCCCTGAAATACATTCAATACCCTAGCACTAACTCCAATATCCACTCAGTTCATGCCAAAAAAAAAACCTTATCTAGAACACCCAATAACATGGCCAAAATTAAAGAGTGAGGCTAGGGATTTTTACCTTGAAATCTTCTTACCATAGTTTGCTTCTTCTTTTTCATTTTCTCTCTCTGGACTTCACGTGAAAAGGTAGAGTAAAAAACAATTTTGATGGCTGGAGCTTTACTAGGGTATTTATACTAACCCTAATAGGGAATTTTCTTAGAAACCCTTGGACTTTAATTATTTTTCTTTCCTAAGTTTACCCCTTGCTTTTCAATAATTTCCATTGTACCCATCTTCATTCTATTTACAACTTATGGTTATTCTAAAATGTCCCAAATAATTTGTTCATGACAATCATCGGTAAAGCTTGCCAATTATTTTGCCCACACTGATGGTTGCTAAAGGTTGCCGATAAATATTACTTTTGCAAATCGATGCTAATCATTGCGTGTAAAATTTGCCGCTAAACACATTAATTTAATCAACTAGATAATGTCAAGTCCAGGGTAATACAATGCTTATTTGTTTGTTTCAAATGCTAGGCTAGGAGTGAAAAAAAAATAGGGAGATAATGAAGTTCCCTCGTACAAATAGTCGGAAGAGCTATGTTCAAGTAACAGTGGAGGTAAACTCTCATATACGTACTATAATAATTGGAAGTTAGTGCAAATGACTAGTGAGCTCAAACTGGCATTTAAATATGTTTTCTTAATGTAACTCTCTTGTTTACACAAGAAAAAATGGACATTTTTGCATTAGAACTTCTAGATTCCGTTCAAGAGCCAGCTTATGCTTTCAATGATACATTCTCTGAAGTCATGGGCCATGATCAAAATGGACGTATTCTTGGGCTTGGTTTAGGCTCTTGAGCGAGTAATACCTTTGGTTAATCATATAGTGTTGGTAGAGTAGAGACAAGAGACATTAGGCAAGAAAAGATAGATAAAATGTGTGCTGAAATGGAACAAGAAATGTAAACTCAAATAGCAGCCCAAGTGTCAAGTCAAGTATCAACTATCAATATTGCAATAGTACAATATATCTCATCTTTGCTGGACTTAGAAGAACCAGCCACTCAAGGTATTCTCAAAAATTATATATGTTGTTGCTGATTCATTTTTTATTTTTTTTTGGTGTTCCTTTATTTTTTTTCATTTCGTTGAGTACAAATT
Source organism: Escallonia herrerae (assembly GCA_033070095.1). NCBI lineage: Eukaryota > Viridiplantae > Streptophyta > Magnoliopsida > Escalloniales > Escalloniaceae > Escallonia > Escallonia herrerae. The sequence goes on along the minus strand of JAVXUP010001929.1, from coordinate 52,187 downwards.
TAAAGTTCCTCCTATGCTATCTTCAAGAGTTATTACGCACATGCTTAATGAGGTTAGTATATCTCTTTAGCAGCCACAGATCAAGTTAATCTATGTATAAAGCCAGCCTCATGCACAAATTGATGTTTTGTTTGGAGTCGAAGATTTCAAACGAAAGAATTTAGATTCTTGCTTTGCCTGGGTTTCAATGATGTCAAATTATGGAATAAAAAAAAATGAAGGCTATAAGCGAGCTTAATAAATTCCAATCCACTCATTCAAAAGAAGTTAATGAAACATGTCTTTGCATCTTTATTTTAAGGAATTATTTTTGCACTTTTCAACCAGTTCCACTCCCTTTGCATAATGTCATACCAAATTTCCTAGTTATTCCCTCTTTAGTACACCTCTCTCCGAATAACTACACATTGCTGAGCACCATTAAAACACCAATTATCACCGTAACTCCCACAATTCAATATAACACTAGCCTTTAGAACGCAAGGTGATTGAGAGAGATTTGAAGAGAGTCTTGTTCTCGGTTTCGGTATAGAACTAATGTGATGTAACGAGGAAGAAAGATATCATATCACTAGCTAATATGACGGATTTCATGGATTCCTTTCTATGAAACCATGGCTATCAGAAAACCAAATATTTTGAGAAGGAGAAATGACCAATGACCTCCCTCACGTATTTCAGATTTACGGGTCGACCTCCTCGAATATTAATTTTGACAATTGACCCCCTTAACTATCAATTTAGTGCAATTGAGGACAATAGGCCAATTTTAGTCTAAATTGGCCAGTAGAAAGAGATAATTGCGCTTCTTATCTCGCATTATTCATCTTTTTCTTACTCAATGATGGCGGCAGCTGGGGTGGGCAGAGGGAGGGGGTAGTGGTTCAATTGGTGATGGTAGGGGTGGGGGCAGTGGTTCGCTTGCGGTGGCAGGAGTTGGGGGAGAGGGATGGATGCTAGTTCTACAGGGTTATTTTCCTTTTAAAAAAAAACTTGGCATTTTAGTGAAAATTAGAGGTATTTTGAAATTTCACATCCAAATTTATTCGAGTTACAAAATATCAATAAATGAAGGGGGTCAATTGTCAAAATTAGTACTCGAGGGAGTCGATCCGCAAACCAGAAATATATCAGAGGGGTCATTCGTTAATTCCCCTTTGAGAAAACAGACTAGGTCCAAAGACTCCCATTTAAGATAGGCAAAAATGGATTACATCCAAGTACTCTCATCTAAGATAAACTAGATAAAGAAAACAATTTCAGAACCCCATCACTTTAGTCGTCTCAATGGCCACAAAAGTCATCATTGACTTTGCTTCGTCGTTGAATCTCATTGATTCTGAGGTAATGGTGGGTGCTCCTTTCATGTTGGAGTTAAGTTTGGTGTCATTGGCAGAGAGAAGAAAACGAAGGAGAGGAAACCATAGATATAATAGTAGTCATGGAAGCTCAAGCTTTGTTATTTATGTGAAATTTATCTATCTAATCAAATGGAGCTATAGTTGATTTCCTCAAGCTCATGTGTAGTGCAACAAGATTTCTTAGGCATCCAATGTAGTTTTGAGCCCCATTTTCTTGTTACTTTCAGTTCTTGTACATTTGCATAAGCTACAGTCTGTGTGTGTGTGTGTGAGAGAGAGAGAGAGAGAGAGAGAGAGGCTTCACCTTTGAGGGTTATGCTTCACTAGATTCACTATTGCTTGTATCCTACTCTCGATCTCACTTACATCATTACTGTTAGGATAGAGAGGGAGGGAGGGAGGGAGGGAGAGAGAGAGAGGAGAATGGCTTCACCTTTGAGGGTTATGCTTCACTAGATTCATAATTGTTTGTATCCTACTCTCGATCTCACTTACATCATTACTATTAGGATGGATCCATATTTAGTACCGCATCTCTAGCAACCAATGCAAATTTTGAACTATGCTGATGCTTAGATCAGTCAAACCATGGAAGGTGAGGAGAAGCAAGACATGAGTGAAGAACCCTCCACCCTGCCTGATATTTTCATAGTTGTGGTTCATTGGGCAATGAGCAACCCCATGGCACAGCATTTCCACCCAGAATTCACTTAGAACTTCTTAAATATTATCCTTATGAATAATTTTATCATTGACGATATGATGCACTTTAGATAAAGTTATTATGATATCCTTTCCCACTAATGGGTTACCTTTTCTACATAGGTCAGGTATTGTTTTGTTACGAAATTGCTCTAGATAAATATGTATAGAACACGATAACCAAACAAGAGAACACAAGAAAACTGAGAGAACTCAAATCCACTTTGCACAAGTTCGATTTACAATGCTCCCTCACGTGTATCTCTCAATTATTTTCCTACCCAAAGAAAGACTCTTCTCTCTTGACCTTAAACATAATACAAGACAACTTACATATGCTTAGAGAAAAGCAGTGATCTTCTCTTAATAACCAATGTGGGACAAGATGTCTTATATAATAAGGGTCAAGTTGTAACCTTCTTTCAGTAATCAATGTGTGACATTAATACAAGACATATATCAAAAATCTCCACCTTGGCTTCTATTAACAAACCACTCCATAAGAAAAGTGTAATATGCCTTCATTACTTTCTTCAGGTACTCCACCTTACAGCCCCTTAAAGGTAGGGATGCATTCCACCTCGAATTCAGCAAGAAAGAAGATGAATCAAGCTCAAGCAATGCTTGAACTTCTCTGTCGTGAGCATATCAGTTGCGTTGTCATTAGTGTGAACCTTATCACTACAATCTGTCTAGAATTAATCCATTCCCGGACCTTATGATAACGTACATCAATATGCTTGGTCCTTGCTAGGAAAACCTGATTATTTGCCAAATCCATTGCACTCTAACTGTCATGCTGTAACCAAACGCCATGATGCTTGAAGCCAAGCTCCTCTATCAGTCTCTTTAACCATAATGCCTCCTTAGCTGCCTCTGTCGATGCCATGTACTCTGCCTCTGTAGTTGATAATGTTGTAGTAGACTGTAACAGTGATTTCCAACATATCGACCCTCCATAGAATATAAAAATATATCCAGTTGTGGACCTCCTAGAATCCAAGTCCCCAGCATAATCAGAATCCACAAAGCCAGAGACCTCACCTTTTGCCCCATCATGATCAAACATGATGCCAAAGTTGGTCGAACCTGCTAGTTAACGTATGATCCACTTCACTGTATCCCAATGCTTCATTCCTAGATTTCCCATATACTTGCTGACCATACTAACTGCATGTGAGATATGAGGTCTGGTACACACCATGGCATACATAAGACAGCTAACCGCATTTGCATACGGTACTCAAGACATATGCTCAACATCTTCTTCTGTACTAGGAAAAAGTTGTGAGGATAACTGAAAATGAGCTCCCAAAGGTATACTAACTGATTAGCGTTGAGCATACTAAACCTCTCCAGTACTCTTTTAACATAACTTTTCTAAGTTACCCACAACTTTCCTGCCTTTTGATCTCTATGAATCTTCATACCAAGAATCTTTTTGACAGAACCAAGATCCTTCATATCGAACTCCCTGCTTAACTATTTCTTCAAGTACAAAATATGAGACTTACACTTTGCAGCAATCAACATATCATCCACATATAATATAAGCAACAACAGTGAACCATCATCAAGGACTCGATAAAACACACAAAATCATACTCACAACAAGAGTAACCACGAGTTACCATGAATATGTCGAATTGCTTGTACCACTGCCGAGGAGACTGCTTCAAACCATATAAGGACTTTTTCAGCTTGCACACATAGTCCTTCTTCCCATGCTCAATAAAACCCTCGGGTTGTTGCATGTAGATCATCTCTTCTAAATCACCATGGAGGAAAGCTGTCTTCACATCAAGGTACTCTAACTCCATATTATGTGCTGCTACAATGGACAATATCAATCTGATAGAAGTGTGCTTCGTCACTAGCGAAAAGATCTCATTATAATCAGTTCCTTCTTTTTGAGATTACCCTTTTGCCACCAGTCTTGCCTTGTACTTTTGATCTTCCTTTTTCATGTAACTCACTTGCATCCAATAGCGTTCACACCCTTTAGAAGTTTTACTAATTCCCAAGTTTGATTCTCCCGTAGAGATTCCATCTCCTCATCCATTGCTGTCAACCACGAGTTACTATCCTTTGCCTTGACAGCCTCGTTATAACTGGTAAGATCTTCACTTCCCATGATTAGTGTAAACGAGACCAAGTCCTTAAAGCCATACCTTTGAGTTGGTTTTTAGTACGTGGCTCTTTATCTCTTACAATATTCCAAGAATCTCTAGGATGCTCCTCTAATCCTCCAAAGACTGCTCATCTATAGATCCATATGTAGACTCATCAGCTAATTTTGTCCTCTGCTCATGCAACTTTATTTCTACTGTGACCCTACCTCTCGCTAGAAGTTGCATCCGGGTTCAACATCTGTGCTTCATTGAATACTACATCTCTACTGATCACCTTTTTCTTGGCCATTAGATCCCATAACCTATATCCTTTTACTCCTTCCTCATATCCAAGGAATATACATTCTTTCGACTTAGGATCAAGTTTGGATCGTTCTTCATTCTGAAGGTGAACATACACAGGACAACCAAAAATTCTCATTGCAAAAAAGTTAACTTGTTTACCAAACCATACCTCCTCGGGAACTCGGTGATTAATGGCAGATGATGGAGAACAGTTGATTAAGTAACAAGCTGTGTTTTCAGCCCATAAACTCTTAGGAAAATCTGCATTCAACCTTATGCATCTAGCTCGCTATAGTAAGGTTTTGTTCATCCCTTCAGCGACCCTATTCTGCTCTAAATCCCTCTTCACTGAAAAGTGTCTGATGATACCCTTATCCTTGCAGAACTGCAGAAACTCCTCATCCATGTATTCCATGCCATTATCTGATCTGAAGTACTTAAGCTTCTTATCCATCGAATTTTCAACTCTAGCCTTCCACTGCTTAAACACGTTGAAAACTTCAGACTTATGCTTCATAAAATAAATCCATACTTTTCTTAAGAAATCATCTATAAATGTAACAAAGTAACGAGCTCCCCCATTTGAGACATGCTTGATTGGTCCCCAAACATCCGAATGCACATAGTCCAGAACTCCTTTACTAGTATGAGAAGCAGCTTTAAAACAAAATCATTTCTGCTTCCCGAATACAAAAAATTTGTAGAAGTCTGACTTGCATGATTTCACTCCCTACTGCAACTTGCGTTTATGAAGTTCCAGCATACCTCCCTCACTCAAGTGTCCCAACCATTTGTGCCATAACTCAGAGTTATCATTGCTAGAACCTGCATGAACTGATACTAAAGCTCCATCTATACTGTGTTCCCTACCAGTTTATACGAATTTCCAATTTCCCGGCCATTCATTATCACCATGGCGCCTTTGCTAACTTTCATGACTCCACCTTTTTAAGATATACTGCAATATATTGAATTGAGTGTGTCCAAGGAAATCAAATTCTTCTTTAAGTCAGGTATTTACCTTACATCATATAGGTTTCTCACAATCCCATCAAACATTTTAAATTTAATGGTACCTATCCCCATGACTTTACAAATAACGTCATTACCCATTAACATAGTACCATCGTTACATGGAGTAAGATAATCAAATCATTCCTTATGTGGGCACATATGAAACGAACATGCAGAGTCAAGAAACCATTCCGTAGAAAAATTGTTGTCTCTAACTAATAAGAGATTACCTTCTTGCTGCTCAACTGTGGAGACCAATAAGACATCGCCATCACTGCTTTTATCATTTTCTTCAGCAACATTAGCATTGTTCACATATTCTTTCCATTCTTCTTATCCCTCCTTTCTGGACACTTCCTTGCAATATGGCCAATCTCTTTACAATACCAGTATTTACTAGACTTGTCTTGCTTTCCACGAGACTTAGACCTATCTTTTACATGTCTTGAATTTCTGCTTCTAGACCGACCTCTGCCTCTTCCATGACCATTGTTATTTTTAGACCTTATCACCAGACCTTCACCTTAACTGCTTGAACTCGTACCATTAACTCTGCTTTAGTCCTCAAGAGCCGACATAACATCATCAACAAGCAACGTTTCATTCCCAAAAAGCAACGTAGTCTTCAAGGTCTCATATGATTTTAGAAGCAAAGATAACAACAAAATCACCTGATCTTCCTCCTCGAGTTTAACATCTATACTCGACAATTGGACACCAATCGGTTAAATTTTGATATATGGTCACCCAGATCTAAACCTTCATCCATCCGTAATTGGTAAAGATCTTTCTTCAAGTATAACCGATTCAACAAATATTTTGACATATATATCTTTTCCAATTTTTACCACAGTGCTGTTGGAGAAGTCTCTATCAAAACCTAGTACTTAACCTTGGGGCTAAATTCAATTGTATCATAGATATAGCGTTAGCCTATAATTCCTCTCAATCATCTTGATCCATCGATTCAGGCTTAATCCGCTGCAAAGGCTTGAGCACTCCTTGCTGCACAAGGATATCCTTCACCGTGCTCTGCCATATGCCAAAATTCGTCTTCCCATCGAACTGTTCACAGACATACTTCATGGTCGTGTTGTTTGACATAATTATCCTTTCAAATCGATTTTAATTTTTCCCAAAAAAAAATCTGGAATGCTCTGATACCACTTGTTACAAAATCACTCCAGATAAATATGTATAGAACACAATAATCAAACAATAGAACACAAGAAAACTGAGAGAACTCAAATCAACTTTGCACAAGTCAGATTTACAACGCTCCCTCACGTGCACCTCTCAATTGTTTTTCTACTCAAGGAAAGACTCTTCTCTCTTCACCTTAAACACAATACAAGACAGCTTACATATACTTAGAAAAAAGCAGTGATCTTCTCTTGATAATCAATGTGGGACAAGATGTCTGATATACTAAGGGCCAAGTTGCAACTTCTCTTTGAGTAACCAATGTGGGACATAAATACAAGACATATATTAATATGTTTGATCCATATGGCTCTCAAAAGGGACGTTATCCCTGAACATAGAAGGATACTTGGTAAGAACATAGAACATATATTCTGACATACGTTTAGAAGCTTCTCGTTGAGAATTTTTTTATCGCTTCCCTCTCCCTCAAGGCTGTGGTCATCGTTTTGATACAATGCTATTGTAAGTCGTGGAATACAATAATGGTCTCAAAAAAACTTGACTTAATGGAATGCTCAAAGTAACGGAGAAGTTTATGCCTTTTTAGTGCCAATTCCCCAGGCCTTCCGATCCCCACAGGTTCTATTTCACCAATCTTTCCAATCTTTCTCGAACCCATTTGATTATTACTATTTTCATGACTTCAAAATCATGGACATAGCTCTGACAACAAAGATCCATGAACTTGAAGTATCCCATGCCAAGGAGCTTTACAATTCTATAACACAGCACCATAAGTGGTGGCTTCTTTTGGCCAGGATAATCTCGAAAGCTCAGATTATCAGGTTGTCCCACAACACTTGACCATCTTCCTTTTAAATTGTAGACCGTAAAGGGTTCCTAGTACTTGTAATAGGATGCACCTCAGCTGTGTTATTACTATTTTGTTCAGAGTGGATGATTCTTTGGATGGTTGGGCATTGGGAAATTCCATAGCTGAGGTGCAGCAATAGTGTCCTGCAGGTAAAGGCACAGATGCATTAATCTCGATAGTAATTGATTATTGTGTTTATTCATGTATACGTCGACTTCATAAAATAATTGTTTTGTACCTGATCCTGAACTCTAATCATCCTAAGCACCTCTTCAGCAATGCGACGAACATCCTTCTGGTGTAACTGTCACTCTGCAGTCGATGTTTGTGTCTGTGGAAGGGCAGTATGAGGTGGGAACATCAAGGCACATGGAGTCACGTCGGGCAGGCCGCGTACACTCCCTATCAGCATAGCGACAACCCCCGGTGTATCCACCCACTGCTTTAATCCCCCGGTACTCGTACTCGTGAAGGCTTATGGATGTCCAAATTACTGCCCAGACTCCTAATCTGTTCATACAAGACTTGTAAAATAGTCATTTGACATTGAAAACATTAAGGTAATAGACATCGATTACATAGCCAAAATGTTAACTATAAAGAAATTAATTTATAACTTACATCGATGTGTCAGGCATTCTCTGAAATGAAGTCCCCCACCCGATGTGCATCATCGGGTGCATCATCGTGTTCGTCAAAGCACACACATTGTCCTTTTCTAGGTTCGAGTGCTCAGCAGCATTCCCATGTCGGATGATGCCGTGAGGCACCGACCCCCCTATCCCATGTGCGTAGGATCTTGATCCTTTATGTTCTCCATCCCACTCTTACTCTTTGCCTCCCAAGATGGATCAGTGATCCACCTATCAACCGTCTGCCCCCCATACAAATGGTTAGATCCAATGAGGGGGATACCCCTTCCACTCCTCTACTGGGGCACCCTCCGGCAACAACTTCCTTGCTTGCTCTAGTGCATCATGTTAGCCATAGCCTGTAATTTTTGGTGATGTATGCAAAAAAAAGCCATCCGCCCAATGCCTGATGCTTAAGCGACTCAAACTCGAACCACACTTTCAAGGCATCTAATTACACAATCAATACGATTAATTTAATTAAAAAAATATTAGCTGATAATTTATCAAACCATACTAGACACTCTCCCACAGGGCCTCCCTCTTCCCGGCATCCCAATCCTTCTAGTACAGCAGCGGCTTTGCAACACCCCGATATTTTAAATAATAATAATCATAAATATATATATATATATATATATATATATATCTATTTAGCAACAAATAATTTTTTAGCGACGATAATTATCAATTAGCAATTTTAGCAAGGAAGAATTTCAGTTAACACCGATAGTTTAAGTAGTGACTTTTAGCGACAAAATTTTTGAAAACCATAAGTTATAATTTAACAAAAAATAGTTATAAGTATTATTACTTCAGGCCTTTAGTGACGATTAGCATGATCGAATTTTAGCAGCAACCTTTACTGACAATTAACGAAGTGGGGTTATTGAATAATTAAAAGGTAATATATATATATATATATATATATATATATATATATATTGATTTAATGGTCAACTCTTTAATTATGGAAAAACTAAATTAGTGAGGGAACGAGGGAAGAGAAATTAGAGCAATTGGGAGTTATTCCCATTTTTAGTTACAGTCAGAAAAAAAGAGAGAGAAATGAGCATTTCACTTAAAAGAGGATTTTCGGTTACAGCATACTACAACAGAGAGAAAAGACAAAGAAGAGAAAGAGAGAAAGAGAAGGGCTGGGTTGTGCTTGTGAGAAGAGAAGAAAACAGGAAGTTCTTCCGGCGATTGAATAACCATCTTCCGATGAGTTTTTAACCTTTGTTTTCCTCTCGATTATTCATCTGAGTTATGGGTTTTAAAAAGGGGCTCTGAAGGGGTTGTAAATTCCAGATGTATGTGGGTACATGGTGGGTTACAGTTGTGTGGTTTGAAGCCGTGAACGGCCATGGCTGCCGTGGACATGAGTTTGCGGCCGGCCATGACTCGGACAAGGGTAAAGCAGATGCACGGCTGCGATTTAGGTAGAGAAAACAGCCACGAGGGCTGTGGGTTTTTTTTAGAGAGAGAAAGAGAGAGACGGACCTTGACTGCTGTAGGGTATGCTTTGTGGTAGTGCTGTGTATTTCTTGTGTGAGCATGGGTGTAATGGGCAACAAAAGAAGCCACGGGTTCAGTGAGTGCGTGAATTGTGTTTGTGTTTTGTGAGTGATTGTGTGTGTTGTGAGTGAATGTGCGTATAGTATATTTATGTATGTGTGGATGGACTGAAATGGTGGGTGTAATGATGTGCAAGAGGGGGGTTGGATTTGTGTGAATTTTGTGGGCTTGCGTGTATAGGAAAGAAGGGCATTACCATGGTTGTATGCGGCTGCCATGGGAACCTGTGTGGGTTTGGACAAGAAGAAGACCCACTACCGTGGGTGTGGGATGTTTTATGTTGTTTTATGGGTGTAAACAAACAAGAGAGGAGGTGGACTGCCATGGCAGTTAGTGTGTGTTTTTGCCTAACTCTTAGTGTGGTGGCTGCGAAGGGGTGAGTGTAGGCAGCCATGTGCTTTGCCATGGGGAGGTAACTGTGTGTGCAAAGAGTGTTGTGTAGCAGGTTATGGGTGTGTGCAATGTTGGTATGTGTGCGTGTTGAACCAGAGGAGAAAAAAAAGAGGGAGAGAAGGAAGCGGCGTGGGGGTTTATATAAATATATGGCTGTGTGTTTTGGATGTATGCTGAAGACAAGAGCTTGGGTGTGTGAAATGAGTGCATGGAGACTTGTGTAATTGAGTGGGTGGGTGAGTGTTCGTGGGAGAGGATTTATTGTATGTATAAAGGTTTGGGTGTGTAGTTATGTGTGTGTGTAATTGTGTGAAATGGCTGTACAAAAGGGGGTGGAAGAATATGGTTGTGTTAAGCAGGTGTATGTCTTTGGAGGTTGAGAGATGGGAAAAAGTGATTGCCGTGGCTGTGCAAGTGTATATGAATTATATGTGTATCGGTGTATTGTAACAAGGAAGAAGAAGGTAGGGTAGTGTGTATGGGTACGGATTAACGTTAGTGTGGCGCGAATATAGGAAAGTGTACGGTAATTTTTTTTGCACATGAAAATTTAAAGTATAATACCTTAGTCTATAATAGAATTTCCGATAAAGTTTTACAATTTTTTGAAATTGTATGTATTTTTAATATTTTCTGTAAGTTCAGAATTATAAAATTCTTTTGGAGCCCTTAAACCCAGAAAATGTTCTGGAAAAATTATAGTAATGTCTTTATGGTAAAAATAATACTCAGTTTGAATTTGATTCTTTTTGGAGTTGATTTTCTATGGTTTCCGTATCGCCTTGGCTTTAGCAAAAGGAATGATTTAAAAATAGTTTTAATACCTTTTAATTTATTATTTAAATTTCTATAATTTTTATACATATTTTAAAGCTGTTACAAATATTATGGGACTTTATTTTAAGCTAGAAGGAATTTTGGCTATTTATGGATTTTATTATATTTAAAGAAAATATTTTTAATTCAAAAACATTCAAAAATTTAGAAAATTTACATCTTGACTTTCTACAATGTTTTAAACTACGGAAGTGTTTTATTGTAATTTATTATGAATTTCTCGTATTGTTAAGTATTAAAGAAGGTCCGAGGTTCTCGATTAGGTTGGCCGTGTGAGGGACCCGCTTTGGATTGCTTCATTTCGGGATTAGAAGTAAGCGCCGTTTGGGTAGTTGATATTAGGGTTTATAGATTATAGCATAGATTGTGTTCTAACAAATGGATTGCCAATCTAGGTTTATTCAGCGAATATTGATCGAGGTTTGGTAGCATTGCTTAACTTGGACCGGGGTAAGGATTTTCTCTCCGAACCCTATATCATTGTCTGATTTTAAATGCTTTATTTTAAAAGTTTTACAGACTACATTAAATGTTGATTTTGTGATTGATATAAAAAAATGCTTTTAAACTGCCCATGAAACCCAAATTTGAGCCATTTAGCGATTGTTTGAAATTATGATTCACACTTATCAATTTATTGACTCAATCATTGTAAAATATTTTTAATTCTATTTATTTCTTTTCAATGTTGACATGAGTTAGTAACCTGGGAGTTATAAGGATGGCCTGTATTGTTAGAGTTATAAGGATGGTCTATTGGTTGGGTTAAACTAATACCTAGATGGACTAGTCAGTGTACATATGCATATGTCAAGCGTATCGAGCACTACGGGATGGCTTTACTATAGTGTACTGCTCATGTTCAATTTTTCTTGTTTCTGTTTTTATTGCACTTGAAGTGTTTTCAAATGATTATTGGTTTAACGGATTGAGTTAATACTCATCCCTATATTTATATTGAAATGATGTGATTTTCTTTGAAAACCCTTTTAAAATTTTCATTTGATTGTACCTAGAAAATCGTTTGAATTGTTCTGTTTCTCCGTTTTAAAAGTTGTTATTTGGTTTAAATATAAAAATCGTCCAAATCATTTTTGTTGTTTATATATTTGATCGACTTTACTGGGCTCTCGAAAGCTCACTCCTCTTTGACTTCCTTTTTGCAGGTGACAACCAGCATTTGGTTGAGTTTGCCTGTGTTGATCAAAGCCGAGCATAAGAAGACTTTTGATCTTAGTATTAATCACTAGAGCCCTTGCATGGGTGAACATTATGGTTAAAATTTTTAAGACCTAGTTTGATATTTCCTCAAAAATAGTTTACCAGGATTTAAATATTTATGGTGTAGTTGCTCTGACAACTTATTGCATTATTTATTGAAGTAGATGAGATTATTGTCTTAGTGATGTAAAGCCCCCGAAAATCCGGAGCTCTGCCGCCCCGAACTCCCGGGTCGTTAACCTACCGAATCACATCACACCTGTTAGACCTGTTCACTAACACATATTCCAAATCATCTAATTCAGTATCAACTCAGATTCGTCAAATACAAACTTACAAACTGCTTAAACTTTAACTATTAAAACCTAGATTCTTTACAAACCAAGTCCTTATAAAGCAAGGTAACTGTACCGACCCACGCATGGGTCTCATTACACGGGAGTGGCGGCCCACCAGAAGCTCACATAGACTCTAACCCATTCCCGAATCTACTACAGCTTATCGTCACCTGCAGAAGGGAATCAAACGGAGGGTGAGCTTTTGAGAGCTCAGTAAGGTCGCACAACGACTACCAACAGGATTACAAAACGATTCCAAAGAATCCAACCGACAAAAATTTCCAGAATACTTCAGATGGTCAAAAACTCAATGACTTCCAAAAAGATCAAAACTCATCAGAATTAGATACCAAAAGAAACCAGAACAAACATGACCGATTCCAAAAAGAACAATCGATAATAGTTCATTTCTAGAGTCATCATTTCCAAATACAATGAAGGTTTTTCAAAGGATTTCAACAGAAGCACAGATCATTTGAGATAATAATTTTCAGACATTTCTGTAATAGTCACGGCAGTGTACAGAGCAGATAAAATCAAAAATTAACGTTGATCCTGGGCGGTCGCAATGCCATTCCGGCAAAGCACAGAAGTGTACACAGGCATGATGTACCAGAATAATTACTAGTCCACTTGGGTACTAGCCTGCATTCCATGCAGGATTCAGACCAGCCTTATAATATCCGCCTCAGAACAGATAACCCAGGTCAACACAGAAAATTAACAATATCAGTGAGCTTTAGCATAAGCTCAATCACCGAAATCAATTCGGATTCTAATAAAAATAATCATACTGACATAAGTCAGCATTCAGAAGAAATCAGAACTCTCAGAAGAAAAATCACAGATAAACAACAAAAACGATAACGAATAATTATTGAGTTTTAAGCACAACAATTCGGAAGAACGAATACAGACAATTGTCAAATCTGCTCAGCACACAATAACAGGCGAGCATCATAAGATTTCCAAATAATTGATCCAGGTTCAATATTAGGGTTTTCTAGACAAGAACATGCTGATATTAATGCATACTTCAGAGTTCGACATTAGTCATAAGTAATTCAAAAGAGTACTTACAAGTACGAGTTATCAAAATAAGGGTTCAGACGGAAGTCCTTACCCAAAGTTCAGATAGAATCCCTTACCTGGATCCGCAGCTAAATTATCCTAACTGGAAGTCTTTAGCTTTAACCTAAATGGAATAATCGAACCATTAGAATACAACCTACAGAACAAAATTATAACTTAATACGAACTCACGCATGCTCCCAAAATGAACCTCCCTTCACCGGGTATGTAAAATTACCGAAATGCCCCTCTCGGACTTAAATCACCCAAACGGTCTACCCGTAAGTAGAATCACTGAAATAAACTTTTCATATGTAAATTTATGCAAAAATACCTTTCTTATGTCAAATTACCAAAATACCCCCTTCGGGGTGGCAAATTACCAAAATACCCCCCGTTACACTTTAATTCTCAAAACGACTTTCCATAAGCAAAGTCACTAAAATAATCTTACTGTACGTAAATTTACTTCAAAATACCTCTTATAGGTAAAATTACCAAAATACCCCTTCGGGGTGGTAAATTACCAAAACACCCCTTGGGGTTTCCGACATCGGAAAAATCTCAAAAATATCTTAAATCGCTATTTTAAGTATCCTGATATCATTTCTGGCCTAAAAAGTATTTTAGAAAATTTTCACCCGAAAATCCCAAACCGGTATCCGGATCGAGCGCTAAAAGGCCAGTTTCGCGAAAAATACCTATCGGCATCAGAATGGCATAAAATTTTAGTATATGAATTATATCTGTAAAATAGGGCTTCCATAAAATTTTCAGCTTAAAATAACTTGGTTTACTATGTTAAATAAATTCATAATTGTAGTTATACGATACCCTCATTTAGCTCTCTTCGTGGACTCCAAAAATTCCCAAAACTTTTCAGAGCGTAGGTCTCATAAAAATATTAGGGGTTAATGTTTTGGACTTTGTCTAATTTTTCTTCTAACTATTTATGAAAATTTGTGAGAAAATTTGATTAATTGATTTTTTTACCTTTAGCGGCAATTACCATTACTCTTCAAATCAAGACACCTACTATATCACCTTCAAACACACACATTTCGTCTTCAACCTCCAGCCGAAGCACACCTGGGCACATTCCTCCTTCAATCACCCCTAAATTCCTCACTTTTATGCACTTTAACCACTAAATTTCATTACAAACTATACATTAATGCCCTAAACCCTTTCAATTTACACAATTACTCCAATTGAATTCAAACCCATTAATCAAATTGAAGAACACACACTAAAACACGCTGAAACACACACCCACGCACACTGAACTTCCACCAATTACGAAACCCTAATTAGTTTCGTTTTTCTTTGTTATTTTAGGTCTCATGTCCACGATTCCAGCAAGGTTTCACCCCAATTCTTCATCCGAAAACACTCAAGCATATGAACCACACCATGGCTACCCAGCCAGGTTCATGGCACTCCAGCACCTTGCACCAAGCTCAAACACACTCATAAAAATTGAATTTGCATATTAGAAAGGAAGGGGAAGATTTACCTTGAACTTCTCTTCAATCTCTCTCTTTCTCTTTCTCGAATTTGCTGCCCAAAATTCCTGGTTTTCCCTCTGTTTCCTTCTTTCTCTGTTTTGTTCTTCTTCTTTCCCGAAAGGGAAAGTTTCCTCTTTTGTTTTTTTTTGTTTTCTTTCTTCACTTAAAGATCTTATCCTAATTTATTATTTTATAATTTATTTCATTAGTCATCAAATAACCAAGGAGGAGGTGGCAGCATCTTGTAACCAATTTTCAAAATTTGCAAAATAGCCCCTCTCATTTTCAAAAATTACAAAAATACCCCTAAAATTTCAAATTTTACATTTTTGCCAAAAATTCTTTTAAGCTTCCACAAGCTTCTAATACCCGAGTATTGCTCAAAATTATCGCCCGTTTATTTTTTGAAGCCCAAATGGTTATTTTAATCGGCTCCCAAAGTTCGAGATATTACAAGTGACACTATAAGAAAACAGGGTTTTAGCGACAGGGTAATCCGTCGCTAAAAGCCAAAAATCCGTCTCTAAAAGAATTAGCGACGGATTCACCGTCGCTAAATATCCCTCGTATAAAAGCCCGTCACTAATAGTTTAGCGACGGAATGTTTTAAATCCGTCGCTAAATATGTCATTTTTACCGACGGATTTATTTTAATTAGCGACGGATATTCCGTCGCGAATTATATTCTTTAGAGACGGATTTATATTTTTGAGACGGAATATTCCGTCGCTAAAAAACTTATTTAGCGATGGAATATTCCGTCGCTAAATAACTGATTGTAGGAATACTTTAGCGACGGAATTAATCCGTCGCCAAAAGTCAATTTTTTTTTTGAATTTTTCAATTACCCAAACCTGTAATACAATTTTCAAATCTCAACAACAACGCGCAATAATCAATACAGAAAGAAATATATATAATCAATTATAAAAAAAATTCATATATGTACAAGCCGGGAACCGGATATAGCCGGTTAGGAGAGGGGAGAAGAGTACAAGGCGGGCACGGGGGGGGAAGCTAGGAACGGGCACGGGAAGGGGCTCATCAGGGGTTCCCGAGTCCCGGATCTGGATCCTGCTGATCCGGGGCCGAGGCGGCCTGTCCAGCAGTGCCCTGCTCCCTGATCATCCGGCACACCACTGTAGCAATGCGCTGGATCTCCTCGTCGTCCAACTGAGGCCGAGGAGCCGGTGTCTGTGGAGGGGCAGCAGGGGGTGAGGACGCTCCTATCACGGCACGAGCAGTCGTGCTAGGCAGGCCGCGTATGCGGCCTTTCGGCCGATTCACGACCTCCGGCGTATCCAGCCATCGCTTCAACCCCCCAGTACTCGCAGCCGTACTAGTGGACGCTGATGGCTGTCCGGACTGCTGCTCGGACCCCCTTAACTGTTCATACGAGGCCTGCAAAAATAGTGGTTTAACGATATGTTAGGGCATTAATTAACGAAACAGACATTGAGGATAGAAAGAAAAAACATTAACTTAAATAAATTGACTCACATCGATCCGCCGGGCAATATCTGAAATATAGTCGCCCGCCCGGTGCGTCTCGTCCTTGTCCTTCTTCCGCACGTGCGTCTGATTATACGTCAGAGCTACGACCTCATCGTCCTCCAGATCCGGGTGCTCGACCGCGTTCTTGTGTCGGACGATGTCGTGTGGCACCGACCCCCCCGTGTGCGTCGGATCTTTGTTCTGTCTGTTCTCAGTCCCGCTCTTACTCTTGGCGTCCCAACCTGGATCCGTAGCCCACCGATCTATCATCTCCCCCCATACACGGTGAGATATCCAATGTGGGGGATATCTCCCATGTCCGTCATCGGGGCACCCGCGGGCAGCGCCTTCTTCGCCCGGTCCCGTGCATCGTGGAGCCATCGGCGGTAATTCTTGCCGATGTAGGCAAAGAAAGCCTGCTGCCCCAGTACCTGCTGCTGAGGCGTGTCAAACGTGAACCCCTCCTGTAAGGCATTCAATAACACAAATTAACAACATAAAACAAACTGTAATTTAACATTTACTAACGCTGAAAAAAATACTTCACCGTACCAGCCACTCCTCCCATAGGGCCTCCCTCGCAGCGGCATCCCAGTCCTTCCAGTACAGGCGTGGCTCGAAGAATCGGCCCTTCACAAGAACGCCGATCTTCGTCCTCGCAATATTCTCCAGGATCCTGCCAAAGAAGTAATTAAATTAATTAATACAGTTCAAATATAAATTAACACCCCAAAATTTTAAACATAAGGCATGGAGTGATATTTTTAGTACTTACAGGCCCTCCTGCGTGAGCGTAACTCTCTGTTTACGCTGGGGGTCGATGCGTACCCCGCGTGTCGGACCACGGCCTCGTCGAGATCCTACAAAACACAGACATTAATACAGTTCAAATATAAGGCTAGCGAAAATGTACGAAACACCGTTATCAACTATACCTGAGGTAGAACCCACGGAAGATGGAGAATGCACGCGCGTGTGGGATGAATCTGCGTCGGGCTGGGGCGACGGCTCGAGCTGGGGCTGGGGCGACGGCTGGGGCTGGGGCGACGGCGATGGCTGGGGCGACGGTGACGGCAACGGCTGGGGCTGGGCCCCCGATGGCTGTCCGCGATCACTCTGTGCCTCGTCATCAGTAGGCAATGACGAGGTGGGACTAACCGGGGAGGAAGCAGCTCGGCGTCCAGCCCGGCCACGAATAGCCCGTATCCTATCCATATCTGACTTCATATAGATTATATACAAAGACATTAACACGTGAAAAACAATAATTTAGGCATAAATCATCATCGACACTATTTAGTTCTAATTAGGGTTTAATTGTGCCGAGTAGTGATGATTAGTCCTAATTAGGGCTAATTGGGCTTAATTGGGTTATGTTAGGGCTAATTAATGTTAATGAGGGATAGTTTTGGATAATTATAGCTGACTAGGGTTGATTATGGCTAATTAGAGTTATGTAGTCCTAATTAGGGTTTAATTGTGCCGAGTAGTGCTGATTAGTCCTAATTAAGGCTAATTAGGCTTAATTGGGTTATGTTAGGACTAATTAATGTTAATGAGGGCTAGTTTCGGATAATTATAGCTAATTAGGGTTGATTAGGACTAATTAGGGTTATTTAGTCCTAATTAGGGTTTTGATGGTGCCGAGTAGTGTTGATTAGTCCTAACTAGTGCTAATTAGGCGTAATTGGGTTATGTTAGTGCACATTATGACTAATTAGGCTAACTACAATCAATATGCGCATAATTGGGTTCATTTGGGCTAATTTGGGGTAGTTACAGCTAATTTGAATTTCATCAGGTTCTTAGGGTTAATTAAAACTAATTAGGCTCGTTGGAGCTAATTAGGATTAATTGATTTACTAAAATATTGTTAATCAGGACTAATTAGAGGTAATTATAGCCAGCGCTGGAGCCACGATTAGATTCCAGGGGGTGCATGCTAAAAATGTCGCATTAACCTAACTAACCTAAATTTAATGCACATTCAACAACCTCAATTCCGACACCTCATATAGGGTGTCGATATGGTGTCCGATACGTGTCTGACACCTCCGGACACGTGTCCGACACATACCGACACGTGTCCGACGCCTTTGGACACGTGTCCGAAGCCTCCGGACACGTGTCCGATGCCCACCGACACGCACCTCCAGACACATCGGCATACGTTAATTTGTTTTTTAAATGTCGGACACCGTCGATCAGACGTGCTGTCCGTGTCTGCGCTAACTAACAGGTATCTCAATCCAATTGGGTCCCATCCTCCGTCAACAATCTCAATTCCGACACCTCATATAGGGTGTCGATATGGTGTCCGATACGTGTCTGACACCTCCGGACACGTGTCCGACACATACCGACATGTGTCCGACGCCTTTGGACACGTGTCCGAAGCCTCCGGACACGTGTCCGACGCCCACCGACACGCACCTCCAGACACATCGGCATACGTTAATTTGTTTTTTAAATGTCAGACACCGTCGATCAGACGTGCTGTCCGTGTCTGCGCTAACTAACAGGTATCTCAATCCAATTGGGTCCCATCCTCCGTCAACAACCTCAATTCTCAATTCTCAAATGCTCAATGCAATAAAAATTAACAAAAACCACACATTCAATCCAATTGGGTCCCATCCTCCGTCAATAATCTCAAATGCTCAATGCATAATTAACAATCTAAAATCATCAATTAATAATCGCAATTACTTCAAATGCACAACGAATAACCTAAAATCATCGATCAATAATCACAATTCTAAAACGCACAATTAACAACCTAAAATTATCAAACAAATGATCAATGTTCAAATGGGAAAAAAATGTTCAAAATTCACATATCCGATGCGCTTGAATTATTTCAATTTAGGGTTCGATTGTATTAGGGCATTCAATTTAGGGTTCAATTACTTCAATTTAGGGTTCAATTAGGGGGTTCTATTGATTCAATTTAGGGTTCAGTTGATTTGAGGCATTCAATTTAGGGTTCAATTAGTTCAATTTAGGGTTCGGTTGGATTAGGGCATTCAATTTAGGGTTCAATTAGGGTTCGGTTAGATTGGGGCAATCAATTTAGGGTTTAATTAGGGGTTTAATTAGTTCAAATTAGGGTTCTATTCAATTAGGGCATTCAATTTAGGGTTCAATTACTTCAATTTAGGGTTCAATTAGGGGGTTCTATTGATTCAATTTAGGGTTCGGTTGATTTGAGGCATTCAATTTAGGGTTCAATTAGGGTTCGGTTAGATTGGGGCAATCAATTTAGGGTTTAATTAGGGGTTCAATTAGTTTAATTTAGGGTTCGATTCAATTAGGGCATTCAATTTAAGATTTACTTAGGGTTCAATTATGGTTCAATTACTTCAATTTAGTGGTCGGTTGAATTGAATAAACAATACAGAGGCTTTCTTATCCTGATGTCATGGAATGGCCCATAATCTATGACCTTTCAGCGTCACCATGATCTAATTTAGGACAATTGACAAATTAACAAAAAATTGAACCTAAATTGACATACAAATCTAAATAATTCAGATAATTTAGGGCATGTAACCTAAATTGAAGACAAATTAACAAAAAATTCAGATAATTTAGGGCAATTGACATACAAATCTCGAGGTGGGTACGACGGCGCCGGCGTTGGTGGTGCGGCGGCAGTGGTGGGTTTCCTTGCGCGGCGACAGTGGAGGGCTTTGTGGCACGACCGGAGTGCAAGGCTTGGTGGCGCGGCGTCGGGTGGGGGACGGGAGTGTCGCCGGAGCTGGGTCGCCGTAGAGAAGGGTCGCCGGAGGTGAGAACGGCGGTGGGTGGGAGCAGAATTTCAGAGAGAGAACGGGGAGAGAGAAAGAAACTAGATCTGTATTTAAATGGAGGATCTTTAGCGACGGAATAACACCGTCGCTAAAACTCCGTCGGTGAATGTCTTATTATAAAGACTTTTGCGACGGAATTTTTAGCGACGGTTTTATTCCGTCGTTTAAATAATTTAAAAAAAAACTCAAAATTACTAATTTTATAAAAAATATTTAGCGACGGTAATTCCGTCTCTAAAAGTCCGTCGTTAAAACTCCGTTGCAAAATACGTTTACCGACGGTGTATTCCGTGGGTAATAGTATTTTGCAACGGAGTTTTAACGACGGTATATTCTGTCGCTTAAAGACATGTTTAGAGACGGAATACCTTCCGTCGCTAAAACTCCGTCGCAAAATACATATTTTCTTGTGGTGTGAATTGATCGATTGAGTGTCTAACGTTCCAAAAAAATTTCGGGATGTTACAGGCTCAAAAAAGCAGCCCTTCACAAGGACGCCGATCTTTGTTTTTGCCGGACACTCCAGGAATACTATCATTAATATCATTAAATATGTGAACAATAATAACTATTGGAATCATTTAAGTACCAAGTACTGCATTATGTGATTTTTTTACTTACTGGGCATCCTGGGTGAGAGTAACTCGCTATTTTCACTGGAGATCGATGCGCACCCCACGTATGGGTCCGTGGCCTTGACGAGATCCTACAAAATACAAACATTAATGCATTTCAAATATAATTTAAATATAAGTCCAACATTACAACTAAATACTAATATCAAATATACATGATGTCTCCGATGTAACACCAGAACTTTTAGGTGTCGATAAAATTTTATTTTTTTACCTTAATCTAATTAAATTAGGGTATTTTCGTAATGTTAAGGGTTGTGAGAGAAGTTAGGAAGAAGTAACTAAAGTGCATGGGGTTTTTAGGGCAAATTTAATTCTTTCTAGGGTTAGAATAAATACCCTATTATTGTCTCTGGCCATCACAGTCAATTCAGTATGCCTCCTCGTACGTAAAAGCCAGAGAGAGAAAGAGGAAGCTTCAAGGGAAAAAAGTTTCAAAGTAAATCCCTAGTCTCTTCATTTGGGTGTTTTAAATTATGATTTTGGATGTGTTTTAGACGGGTATTAATGTGCAAGTGCTAGGATTTGTGTGTGTATTGTGCGTATTTTAGAGGGTCAGATGTGGGTGTGTTTAGGAAGAAGGATGTTGTGGAGCAGCATAAGATTGGATTAGATTTTTTATCATTTGTCTTTTATTACTAATCCAATTAAGATGATTTTTCACTTTATAAAAACCTAATTGTGTCGCCTTCAACTTTGTACTTTTGATTTTTCTCAGAATTCCACGTTTGCATATTGAAAAATGACCTTAAAGTTAATTCACTGTAGAAGTTTAGAATTATTGGTTTTTGGAAACAACTTTGACTTGTCATAGAAAATTAATTACTCATGAGTTTTTGTGAAATTTATATTTATAGAAACCTCAGAACTTCTTCTTCAATGTTTTAGTTTTGAATTTTCTGAGATTCATAGTATTTAGGCTCCAAAATAATCATTGAATAAAACTAGTCTACACAGATGGCTGTGTTTATCAGCCAATTCAATTTGCTATAGAAAAGTCATTACTTGTTGTATTTTATTGAACTGAAATCCTCCATACATCTACTTTGACTTTGTAGTTTTGATTTGTTTAAAATTTGTCATGTTTCTTCCTCAAAATGGTCAATTTACAAAACTAGGGTTTGCTGAAAAACGCTATTTCTAGAATTACAGATTAGTCCATTGCACAAAACCTTTTAAGTCATTTTTGAGCATATTTGAAAAAAGTGCAAAACTAAAACACTCATTGTTTTTACAAAACCTACATTGTGGAATTTTCTATGATTTTTCTAGGCCTGAAAAGGAACTAAAATGTTTTTATTTTGAAAATAAGTATTCGAGTTATTTGACATAGTAAACAAACTTGCTTTTTGTAGAAAATTTTAGAGTGATCCGATCTTACTGAGATGCTTGAGCGCCTAAAATTTCATAGCATTCCGGTGCCATATGATATACGTTTGAAATGGGATCCTTGGCGCTCAACTTAAGGAGTGGTTAAGGGTTCTGATCAAAAAATTCCCAGAAAAGTTCTTTTTTGTCTAAAAACCCACCTAATTGTTTAAAAGAGTGTTTTGAGTTGTTTTTGGGGATGTAGTGGTGTATTAGGCATTAAGGATATTTTGGTAATTTGGCACAAGTTCGGGGGTATTTGGTAATTTTTAATGCGAGGGGTATTTTGATATTTTTCATATCCGGTGAGCGGGTCGTTCTCACAGTAAGAGTGTGTGGATCCAAGGTTTATGATATTATAGAATGAGCTGTATTCTGATAATTAGAATGTTCCGTTTAGGTTAACAAAGGAGTGTCCAGTTAAGACTAACTTAGCTTCGGATCCAAGTAAGGATTTATATCCAAACCCTAATTCTTCATATTTGCCCTCATATAATTTATAGAATTCAGGTAAGGATCCAGGTAAGGATTTCATTCTGATTTTTTTATAGAATTCCATTGAACTCTGATGTTATAATTTTTCATAAAAGTGTAAGGGATTCTATTCGAAGCCCAATTTTTCTTAAATTAGATGGATCTCATATGTTTAATTCTAAATCGTTATCGAATTTCATTAAACTCATATCTTTTGTTTATTTGTTATAGAAAATGTTTTTGAATTGCCATAAAGTCTTATTTGAGCCTTAAAGCAATCGATTGAAATTCTTTTAATACTCATCTGTTTTATTGATTCGATCATTGTAAAATGTTTTGAATTCTATTTATTTATCTTCAATATTGACATGAGTTAGTAAATCTGGGAGTCATAAGGATGGTGCGTATTGTTTACGTTAGGATGGTCTGTTGGTTGGGTTAAACTAGTACCTAAATGGACTAGTTAGTGTACACATGCATATGTAAAGTGTATCGATCATTGTCAGGGTAGCTTTGTTATAGTGTACTGCTCATGTTCAATATTAACTATATTTGTATTATTTTACCTGAAGTGTTTTGAATGACTATTGATTTGAGGAATCAAGATGATACTCGTCCCTATGTTTATATCGAATTGTTGTGATTTCATCAAAAATAAATTCCTTTAAAAAGATGTTATTTGACTTGAATGTAAAATCATTCGTATTGTTTGTCTATATTAAAATGTTGTCTTATTTAAAAATCCTTTTAAAAACTATAATTTGGTTTTATATGAAAACTTGTCCGAATCTTTATTGTTCTTAATCTTTGATCGACCTTACTAGGCTCTCAAAAGCTCACTTTCTTTTGACTTCATTTTCGCAGTTAATAACCAGCATTAGGTTGAGGTTGTCTGTGTGGATTAGAGCCAAGCAAGAAAATATTGATTTAATACAGTATTGGACGTTACACCCATGTGTGGGTGAACTTTTCTAGCTCATCATTTAGATTTAAATTTATTTTATCAATTATGACTGTACACTGAGAGAAATACATTGATGGCATGGATGTTTTAGTTGCTTTAATAGTTGCATTATTTTGATGAGTTTGAAGATATTCTGTTTTAGTGTAAGTGATTGAATGAGTGTTAATGTCTCGAAAATTTCAGGATATTACAGCCAAGCACACAAAAGAAGAACCAGCGTATGGTTGGGAGAGCTCGGACTGGTATTGGGGTTGCAGTCGTAGCAGCGGTCGGGCCTACTGGATGACAATGATATATGCCTCGTCATCAGTAGACAATGCCGAGATGGAAGCCACCAACGTGGACACAACTCGGCGCCCACTGCGACCATGAATGGCCAATAATCTATCCATAACTGATAACACGAAACTAACTTTGTGTAGAGGAAGTCCAAAGAAAGTAGCACATTAAAATGGCAACACGAAACTGCTACTACATGCTTTCGATTACACTAAAACTGCAGAAACACTATATGAACTGGATGAACGAGTAAGTTAACATATTACTACAGAATAATCAAGTACACGTCACACTAGAAAGATGACCTCTTTATTTCGTAACATTAATTGAAATATTCAAGTGACTTATTACAAGAACATGCATGTTACAATATTACAAGTCAATCATCTTAATTTTGAGAATCATCATCATCTTCATCTTCAGACTCATCATCCTATTCTTCTTGAGACTCGTTGTCCTTTTTATCTTGTAATTCATCCTCTTCCTCAGTAAACTCATCCTCATCATCTTCAACATTTTCTACATTTTTCTCTTCATCATCTATGACTTCTTCTCCTATATGAAGTGTTGGTTGAAGAGGAAGATCACCATCCTCGTTGTTCACCTCAACAGGTGCTTGGTCGGCTTGATAGGTGTCTACCTCACTGTCATATGCGACTAGCAATTCTTGGACTTGATAAAAATAAACCAATGAGATTTAGGATTTGTGATAACTTTCGCGTAGAACTTTGTGCAGCATGACTAGCAAACACAAATGGTTCATCTGATGCAAGTTTTGACTTAATATTGACATATACAATCCTTTGCGAGCTAGTATGCATTCCTCTGCAGCATGTAATATCAAACTAGGTACATTTGAGCATTACCAAGTGGTTTTGGCTACCCGGATATGTTAGCTCAACAATCTCATGCAACTCTCCATAAAAATCCATGTATTTCTCATCATAACAGTCGTCACTGATCAAGATTTCACTATTTTGGGTTTGTTTAGTCCGGTCATCATCTTTTTATTGAACCTAAACCCGCTGACGATATAGCCTCAATGACAAGATGCTTGTTTACTAGGGCCTTGAGCTAGTACGGTTAAGCGGAGTCTACTGGTTTGTAGACTGAGTATACTTATTATAGAACATGGTAAAAGTTAAGGATAAATCACAATACTGATAAATCACATATATATATCCAACACTTAGTATAGTTTGGTTTGAGACTTACATGTCTTTTGAACCACTCAAGAAATTGTGATTTCTGAGGAGATTCAAGTCCAGCGAGATCAGTAATTTGAGATTCCACATCGAACTCACTGCAAACGATATAGTTAACCTGCTGATCACACATTTTCAAGTGTTTATAATAATTATTTGAAGACATTAACTTAGTCAACGAAAGCTGAAACTTTTTCACAATTTAGAAGTGCATATATTGGTGCAGTGTTGTACTCTTCATCCATGAGCTATCCAGTATAGGTTCGTCCAAAAGGACTACATGATTGTTTGAATATTGATAAATGCCTTTCTAAATTTTTGCTGGCTTCGGGCTCATTTCGGCCTAATTGACTTAACCTTGTATCAACACTAGGCCCAACATATTGGCTACAAAAGTTGACAAGATCTTCCATTATGTAAGCCCCAACATTTGAGCCCTTAACACGAGCTTTATTACGGACTTTTTTCTTTAGATGAGACATGAACCTAGAACTTCATTGAATAGAGTTAAGTGAAATATCAATTATTACAAGGTTTGCATTATGTGTAAATGAATGACAGAGAATTAAAGGATTGCCTCTCGAATGGATACATCCATGGATATTGTACATGCTCACACATCTTAGCTTCATACACCATGTGAGCAGGCGAATGTTCCATTGAATCAAACAAGGGTGGTGGGAAGATTTTCTCAAGCTTGCGAATTGTCAGCACAATATTCTTCTCAAGCACGTCCATATTACTTACCCGGAGTGTAGGACAACATATATCTCAAAAGAAATTAGATAATTCCATCAAAGTCTCATATGCAACCTTTGGCAACAATCCCCAAAGGTAATAGGAAAGAATCTTTACATAAATAGGTGGTAGTCGTGACTCTTCATCATTTAGAACTTGCACTCTGATACATTGCAGCAACGAGATATGTTGGACGCACACCCATCTGAAAGCGTCAAATTCTTAACTCACTGACAGATCTTCTCTACTTGTTTCTTGTCTTGACAGTACAGTACTTTCAGAAGTATCATCCTTCCGTTGACTGTCCGAGGACGCAGTTCATGGCAGACACCCAATTGTTGTAGATCCTTTATCACTTTAAGGTGATCTTTCAGTTTTTCCTTGGCATTCATCGCTGTGTTGAACAGATCACCAAAATATTATTCTCAACGTGCATCATATCCATGTTGTTTCAAATAATCTATCCTCCACTAGTCTAACTCCGAAAAGTACATTGTTTTCTCCCAATTGTGCTCTTTCCCATATCCTGAAATCTTCTGATCCGGCACACCCTTGTCGTATGGTATGTTAATATCAAGTGCTTCTAGGTTTGGAAGCACTTCATCACTAGATGGATAGTCTAGTGTGATAACCTCATGCTCTATTGTTCTGTCGAATTTATCCTTTTGCTTACGGAACTGATGGTCTGGTGGCAATAGCTTACGATGACATCCGAACCATGAGGCATGTCTATTGTGCTTAAACGATGACCAGGGTTCACACCCATACAAGCATGACATGCTAACTTTCAATGTGTGCTCCAGTCACACGTCATTCCCAATGCGGAAAAATCATAAATAGTCCACATCAAAGCAGCCCTCATCTAAAATTTATGTTTAAGAGATGCATCTGAAGTTTTGATTCCACGATTGCGTAGCTATTTGAGCTTATCAATCAACAGCCTTAAATACACATTTATGTCCTTACCAGGATTCTTCAGCCCCAAAATAAGCAACAACAAAAACATGTACAGCTTCTTCATGCACATGCTAGGTGGAAGATTATACGAGACAATAATAACAGGCCACGTGGAGTAAGGCGTGCTAGTCTATCTGAAAGGATTGTATCCATCGATTGTTAAACCAAGTCCAACATTCTGAAGTTCCTGAGAAAAAGTGGATGCCTGTGGTCAAACTACATTCACGCCTCTCCATTAGTGCGGTGTGTTATCACATCGGCATCGTTACTATGAGTCTCACAGTGAGCCCTAATATGTTCAGCTGTATTGGAGGAGGAACACATTCTCTCAAGCCTTAGCGTAACCGAAAAATTTCACTATAACTTCCATGTAATAATGTTCTCCAAATGCTTTTCAACTAAAATTTTAATTAAACAGTTCAATGTCTGAAAAAAAAGTGCTCATCAATTTCTATCATGTAATTGTGAGAATTTAGAAAGATGATTGAATTCTTTTTGCCTAAGCTTTAGAACATTTCAATGTTAAATAAGTTAATCTACTCCTAATTTCGACCTACTCCTACTTCTAATTAAAACATATGCAAATCGTTGATTAAGATAATTACCTCCACACTGCTTACAAGATTATCGGCTTTGTCGAACACAACACTTAGATGTTGTAGAATCTCTCATCCAACTAAATACACGATAACTATTTATGAAGATAAGAACGGTTTAGTTTGACTAAAATAAATTGTTTACTTACACAATGCTCTATGAGAAACGAGGCCAATTTGTCAACGGCGCTGAAGAGTGTTTGCCAAGATATACAGACTTTGATATTTGAAAAAACACCTAGTTCTTTAACTTTCATCTTGAGAGTTGCCATGTGCGTGAATCTATTTCCCGCTCTGCCTTCCTTAACTTCCTCTTTAATCTAATATTGACAGATGTCTTAGCTATCTTCTTCATGTTTGCCACAACTAGTTTTGACCTGTGCATTGCGTACAGTGCATTGCGTAAGAATTATAAAAATTTTGATCTAACTACTTGAATAAATTTAATTCGTAATTCAATTGTGTTATGAATTAATATATATCAAAAACATATAAAAGAAGAACTTGAATATCTTCGTATGTCAAAATTATAAGCGAAATCTGAAAAGTATTTTCCGTAAAGTAAGATGTTAGATGAAATAAGAGATATGCTTGAAGTGTTAGCCCAATCTTGTGATATATTAGGAACCAAAAAAAAAGGTGGCGTTTAATACCTTTTTAATAAGACATGAGATAAAAATAATAATAATATTGTAACACGCAAAAGTAAAACAAACAAATTAGGTAACAAATGAGAAGAATGAAGAAGTAGGATAAAAATTCTTCTAACATGATAACATTATTATAGGAAAGAGAGTTGCTCCCAAGGATTAAATGCATAAGGATTCCTAATCGCAGCGGACAAATAGATATACAAAACAATTCTATCAAATTACCCCAACCGGGTAAAGTCCCCAAAAGAAATAAACTACAAAGTTTATCAAACCAAAAAGCAAAATCTCATAACTCTAACGTTGCTATAAGGATCAAGAGTCACTTCCTTCACCTGTGGCAAAGGCAAGGTAAGAAGACAAAGGGGTGAGCTCAAATAGCCCAGTAGGGTAAACAAATGGTAAGATGTCAAGCAATAATGACGTATCTAATAACAATATTGGATGAAACAGACAAATCATGTCTTACTATCACATATCGAAGCATCAAAGATTTAGCATTTAACCCAAAACACATTTCAATTATATGTAGGGTATGCTACAAACATGCGATGACTATGGTGGTCATAAGACCCAAATGTCGAACCAAACATACAAATATCAAACGCGTGCTCCGGAGCATACTAGGAGACTTCGGCTCTCTAGTATAACAAACATGTGTCCAAAGGACCCTCTCAATTTTAGAGTTGTTCAACATAGTCAATGTCAATCTTAAATTGACGGTCACAAATGTACAAATTCAAAGTTTAGCATCATTAAGGCACAAATGAGAAGGGGTGAACAATGTTCTTAAGAGACAAAAGTGAAGCAAGCAATTACAAACGGCATAGATGAATCAAAGTGACGAAAGTATACAGGGGTGAACAATGTTCTTAAGAGACCAAAGTGAAGCAATCAATTACAAACGGCATAGATGAATCAAAGTGACGAAAGTATAAGCCTTCGAATTTTCGGAGATACCTTTCCACAGCAAAAATCGTATAAACCCTTACCTCAACCAAGCTTTTGAACAAAAGAAAACCTTAAAGCAGTACTCTAGCGCCAATGAGCTTTCCAAGCCTCCTATTCTCTCCCTCTCCGCCGCAAAGGAGCAAGAAATCGAGAACAAAAGGGCTAGAAGGAAAATAAAGAAACTATTTATATGAAGGTAAAATTTCACTATTCGTTCGAAGCAAACACAAATATTAGTCGACTAAAAAAAAGCTTAAATTCGACTAAAAGGTTTACATTCGACTAAAAGGTTCAAATTCGACTAAAATACCTTAAATTCGACTAAAAGTGTTTTAAATTTGACTAAAAGGTTTATATTCGACTAAAACTGTTTTAAATTCGACTAAAAGTGTTTCAAATTCGACTAAAAGGTTTACATTCGACTAAAAGGTTCAAATTCGACCAAAACACCTTAAATTCGACTAAAAGTGTTTCAAATTCGACTAAAAGGTTTATATTCGACTAAAAGGTTCAAATTCGACTAAAACACCTTAAATTCGACTAAAAAGTAGCTTTTAGTCGACTGAAAGTACTGTTCATCGAAATTTTATTTTTTTTTGCTTAGCATAAGGAATGAAAAACTTTGGGGTATTACATTCTCCCCCCTTAAAAGAATTCCGTCCGCGGAATTAAAATGTACCTTAAACATCGAAGAGCTGAGGGTGCTTTTCGCGCATTGCATCCTCGAGTTCCCACGTGGCTTTTTCCACCGAATGGTTACGCCAAAGCACTTTAACCAACTTAATGGTTTTTGTGCGTAAAATTTGATCCTTGCGGTCCAGAATTTTCAATGGGCGTTCCTCGTATGATAAGTCCTCCCAAATCTCCACAGGTTCGAAATGTATGACATGTGAAGGATCTGGCACGTATTTCCTCAAGGCTGATACGTGAAACACATTATGTATTTGCGACAAACTGGGAGGTAAGGCAACTTGATAAGCGACCGGTCCAACTCTCTGCAAGATCTCAAATGGTCCGATAAATCTAGGGCTAAGCTTGCCCTTCTTCCCAAAACGCATTACTCCCTTCCAAGGCGATACTTTGAAAAACACATGATCTCCCAGTTCGAAATTTAGCTCGCGTCTTCTATTATCCGCATAACTCTTTTGACCACTTTGAGCCACTATCAAATTATCCTTGATCAAACGAATTTTCTCCGAGGTAGCTTGTACTATCTCGGGCCCTAAGGCACCCAAAAGCTTCTCCTTGCCAACTTCGAGCCAACAAATTGGCGTTCTACATCTCCGCCCATACAAGGCCTCAAATGGTGCCATACCAATACTAGCCTGAAAGCTATTGTTGTAAGCAAACTCCACAAGCGGCAATTGATCAGCCCAACTATTCTTGAAGTTTAACGAGCAAGCTCTAAGCATGTCTTCTAAAATCTAAATCGTTCTCTCTGACTGTCCATCACTTTGAGGATGATAAGCCGTACTAAGGTCAAGTTGAGTACCCAAGGCTTTTTGCAAGCTGCGCCAAAATTTCGACGTAAAACGTGCATCTCTATCCGAAACGATTGAAACGAGTACACCGTAGAGTCGAACAATCTCTTGGATGTAAAGTTTGGCTAACCTCTCCAAGCTATAGGTAACCTTAACCGGAATGAAATGTGCTGACTTGGTCAAACGATCAACTATTACCCAAACCGAATCATGTCCTTGCCTCGTCCTAGGCAACCCCGACACAAAGTCCATGGCAATACGTTCCCACTTCCACTGAGGGATAGTAAGAGGTTGCAAAGGTCCTGTAGGTCGTTGCTGTTCCGCCTTAACTTGCTGACACGTAAGGCATCGAGCGACAAAATCTGCTATCTCCCTTTTCATATCGTTCCACCAAAACATGTCCCGTAAATCTCGATACATCTTAGTGCTACCTGGATGAACTGTGAAGCTGGAATTATGCGCATCTCGTAAAATTTCCTCCTTTAATTCCACGTTAGAAGGAACACATAATCTATCTCCAAAACGCAATGCCCCCTCGGCGTCAATTCTGAACTCTGGCTGTTTACCTTCTCCAACTTGTTCTCTAATCTTAACAAATTTGGAATCCAAAATCTGAGCTTGCCTAATTCTTTCGATCAAGGTAGGTCGCGCCATTAAATTTCCCAAATAATTTCCCGTCCCGAAAACCAAAACATCCACACCCAAACTTTCAAGATCCGCAAGAATTTCGTTACGTGAAGTTAAAAGGGCTGCACACGTACCTGTGTTCTTTCGGCTAAGAGCATCGGCGACCACATTGGCCTTCCCTGGATGATACAAGATCTTGTAGTCATAGTCCTTAAGCAATTGCAACCATCGACGTTGTCGCATATTCAATTCTTTTTGCGTGAATAAAAACTTAAGACTCTTGTGATCGGTGTGTATCTCACATGTTTCACCATAGAGATAGTGCCTCCAAATTTTCAAAGCAAAAACCACCGCAGCTAGTTCCAAGTCATGTGTTGGTAGCTCACTTCATACGTTTTGAGTTGTTGCGAGCCACAAGCAATAACTCGCCCATGTTGCATCAATACACATCCAAACCCTTCCGTGAAGCATCGCTATAAACCACAAATCCTCCTGCCCCCGAAGGTAGAGAAAGGACCGGAGCTGAAACCAATCTGTTCTTTAATTCTAGAAAACTGCGATCACACTCTTCCAACCACTCGAACCTCACCTTCTTTCGAGTCAATCGAGTCAATGGAATAGCGAGTTTTGAAAATCCCTTAATAAACCTGCGATAATAGCCAGCCAAACCAAGGAAACTACAAACTTCACTCACTGTCCTTGGTCTTTCCCAATTCCACACTGCCTCTACCTTGGATGGATCCACCGAGATCCCATCTTTAGATACCACATGCCCTAAAAACACAACCTTTTCAAGCCAAAACTCACATTTATCAAACTTGGCATAAAGCTTCTCTTCCCTCAAAATTTGTAGCACCATACGTAAATGCCCTTCATGTTCTTCCTTTCTTCTAGAGTAGATCAATATGTCATCGATAAAGACTATGACGAATTGGTCCAAATATCGCTTGAATACCCCATTCATTAAGTCCATAAACGCTGCAGGTGCATTAGTTAACCCAAACGGCATTACAACAAACTCATAGTGTCCGTACCTCGTGCGAAAAGCAGTCTTGGATATATCATCCTTCCTAATCTTCAATTGGTGGTAACCCGATCTCAAATCAATCTTGGAAAAGTATTCAGCACCTTGTAGTTGATCAAACAAATCATCAATTCGCGGCAAAGGATACTTGTTGTGAACTGTAATATGGTTCAACTCCCTATAGTCAATACACAATCTCAACGTTCCATCCTTCTTCCTTACAAATAAAACAGGAGCACCCCAAGGAGAGACGCTTGGGCGAATGAAGCCTTTCTCAAGCAATTCTTGAAGTTGCACCTTAAGTTCTTTGAGCTCGGCCGGGGCCATACGATAAGGAATCTTAGAAATTGGAGCAGCTCCTGGTATAAGATCTATAACAAACTCGATTTCACGATCTGGAGGAAGACCAGGGAGTTCCTCCGGAAACACATCCGAAAATTCGTCAACGATAGGAATGGCGGATAAATTTTGAACAGCTATTCGAGTATCGACGATGTGGGCTAAATATCCTTGACATCCCTTTCAAAGCAAACGCCTAGCCTATAAGGCAGATACAAGGCAAGACTAAGTAATGGGCGTAGAACCCTTAAACTTGAACTTGGATTGACCGGGAATCCGGAAATGCACTTCTTTGGCATAGCAATCCAACGAGGCATGGTAGGAAGACAACCAGTCCATTCCTAGAATAACATCAAAATCCCGAATGTCCAAAGCTATAAGGTTAGCGGGTAACACTCTACCCTCGATGCGTACCAAGCAAGGCTTGTACACAGTAGATACTAATACAAATTTCCCCACCGGGGTATCAATCATCAAATCAAACTCTAAAAGTTATGGGTCAGAACCCAACTTACACGCTAGAGAAGGGGTTATAAATGAATGCGTGGATCCAGGGTCAAACAATGCATGAAAAGAACGAGAACCAATCTGAACTGTACCTGCCACTACATCGTTAGAAGTTGTGGCATCCTTGGCAGTCAAAGCATAAGCACGGCCTTGTACTCTTGGCCTCTGGTCCCCCGTGGATGGTTTAGCTCCACCCTGAGCTTGGACGTTGTAAGTCTTCTCCTTCTTCGGATACGGGCATTCCATAGCATAATGCCCCACTTTCCCACAGTTGAAACATGAATTTGTCAAATGATGGCAAGGCTTATCCCCATGATTTTTGCCACAAGTAGCGCAAACTTTTGTACCCCCTTGAGTCGATTTCATACCTTCTTGTAAAGTTGCTTTCCTCTTGTTTTGACCACCGCTCTTGCTCTTGTCCGAAGTTTCTGCACGACTTCTTTTGTGCCTCAATTCCTCTTGCTCCTTCAAAAATTCCCCGTAGTCCGTCTCTAGAATTTCGGCCCGTTCAACCACCTTAGCATAAGTCGGAAGCTTTAGAGCCAACAATCTGTTCTTGATGCCGCGCTTCAATCCCTTCTCAAATCTTCTTGCCTTACGATTTTCGGTGTCAACCAAATGCGGGGCATGCCTTGACAATGAGGTGAACTTCACCTCATATTCTGCTACCGTCATATCATTCTGTACTAACTTCAAGAACTCTTCCTCCTTCTGATCTCTTACATTTTGAGGAAAGTACTTCTTGAAGAAAATGTTCTTGAACCGTTCCCAAGTCATGGGATGATCAGCATTGATCCTCTGTGTGCGCTTGACCATCTTCCACCAATGGTCAGCTTCATCTTCTAACATGAATACTGCATATGCCACATTTTGCTCATCATTGGTATCCCAAAGGTCGAACACCTTCTCACTTTGGTTCACCTACGCTTCAGCCTTCTCCGGATCGGGTTCTCCTCTAAAGGCGGGTACTAACTTTTTGAATTTTTCCACATCTCCAGTCTTAACACCATCATTCGGCCCATTGTTCTGATTTTGGTGTAGCGGCACCCTGTTACCTCCTGCAATTAGGTTCGCCAAATTCTGAAATCCGTGTATAATGGCTTCAGCAACTCCGTCATTCGTTGGTGGACCATGAGGTTCGTTGGCGTTACGACTAGAACGTCTAGGAGGCATAGTACTCCTAGCACATCAAACGAAACTGTATAAGCCTATAATGTACAAAAGATAAACGAGAAATCAAAACAAATCTCGCAACATCTTAGACCTAGGCTCACCTGAGTCTACAGAATCACAAACCTAAGCTCTGATACCAACCCTGTCACGCCCCCAAACCGGGAGGCCGCGACTTCAAAGCAAAACCTCATGATATACTATTACCATATAGATGATGATGGTATAAACAGAGCACTAAAAGCCTCCAAACATAAAGTATTACCAAAACTAACAAAAGTCTATTACAACGCGTTTCCAAAAATATGCCCATACAAAAGGATTCCTAATCGCAGCGGACAAATAGATATACAAAACAATGCTATCAAATTACCCCAACCGGGTAAAGTCCCCAAAAGAAATAAACTACAAAGTTTATCAAACCAAAAAGCAAAATCTCGTAACTCCAACGCTGCTATAAGGATCAAGAGTCACTTCCTTCACCTGTGGCAAAGGCAAGGTAAGAAGACAAAGGGGTGAGCTCAAATAGCCCAGTAGGGTAAACAAATGGTAAGATGTCAAGCAATAATGACGTATCTAATAACAATATTGGATGAAACAGACAAATCATGTCTTACTATCACATATCGAAGCATCAAAGATTTAGCATTTAACCCAAAACACATTTCAATTATATGTAGGGTATGCTACAAACATGCGATGACTATGGTGGTCATAAGACCCAAATGTCGAACCAAACATACAAATATCAAACGCGTGCTCCAGAGCATACTAGGAGACTTCGGCTCTCTAGTATAACAAACATGTGTCCAAAGGACCCTCTCAATTTCAGAGTTGTTCAACATAGTCAATGTCAATCTTAAATTGACGGTCACAAATGTACAAATTCAAAGTTTAGCATCATTAAGGCACAAATGAGAAGGGGTGAACAATGTTCTTAAGAGACAAAAGTGAAGCAATCAATTACAAACGACATAGATGAATCAAAGTGACGAAAGTAATGTTCTTAAGAGACCAAAGTGAAGCAATCAATTACAAACGGCATAGATGAATCAAAGTGACGAAAGTATTAGCCTTCGAATTTTCGGAGATACCTTTCCACAGCAAAAATCCTATAAACCCTTACCTCAAACAAGCTTTTGAACAAAAGAAAACCTTAAAGCACTACTCTAGCACCAAAGAGCTTTCCAAGCCTCCTATTCTCTCCCTCTCCGCCGCAAAGGAGCAAGAAATCGAGAACAAAAGGGCTAGAAGGAAAATAAAGAAACTATTTATATGAAGGTAAAATTTCACTATAAGTTCGAAGCAAACACAAGTATTAGTCGACTAAAAAAAAGCTTAAATTCGACTAAAAGGTTTACATTCGACTAAAGGTTCAAATTCGACTAAAACACCTTAAATTCGACTAAAAGTGTTTTAAATTCGACTAAAAGGTTTATATTCGACTAAAACTGTTTTAAATTCGACTAAAAGTGTTTCAAATTCGACTAAAAGGTTTACATTCGACTAAAAGGTTCAAATTCGACTAAAACACCTTAAATTCGACTAAAAGTGTTTTAAATTCGACTAAAAGTGTTTTGATTCGACTAAAAGGTTTATATTCGACTAAAAGGTTCAAATTCGACTAAAAAGTAGCTTTTAGTCGACTGAAAATACTGTTCATCGAATTTTTTTTTTTTTTTTTGCTTAGCGTAAGGAATGAAAAACTTTGGGGTATTACAGTACCAGATGGAAAGAGAAGGTTTTGCTATCTTATACTCTATATCTCTTTATACTTCTGAAAAGCTAATAATCGAATTGGTTTTAATCTCTTGGTCTTTAACAAAATGGAAACCATCATATTACATTACATGCAGAGAAAAGAAGGATGCTCAATCATACTTACCAAAAGAATCGATATGCACGACTAACCATCGAAGAGAAAACAACGTATGTTGAAAAGGTTTTCGAGAATGGGAAACGGAGAAGGAATGATGTAAACTCAATTGCCATTGCAACCTTTCGAACCAAAAAAAGGCCAAAGATGACCCGAGGTATGTTGTATCATTAGTTTTTTGCTTTTTGGATCGGTAGCTCAATTGGCTTTCTACCCCTATCTTGTAGATAGTGGTGCCCTCATCCAACATCTTAAGCCTATGAAGAATGGCCATTAGGACCGTATAATCTGAGATATTGGATGCGATATGATTTAGCTCACACACTTCAGATTGTGATTGGCTGATTCAGTGTCTTTAGCATATGGGGAATAATCATGAGGGTCGTTTTAAGACATGGCATTCAAATTCGATTTGATTGTTGTACAACTGCTCTACGGGTTTCATGTTATGCTACTGTCTATCCCTTGTTATCAAGTAAAGCTATAATAACAATTGAGAATTGAGAAGTTTTCACACGTGCAGAGGAAAAAAAATCCTTCAATCGTAGTTATCGGAAGAATAGATATGCTCAACTCACCAATGAACAAAGAGCTCTGCATATAAAGGAAGTATCCAGAAATAGAAAAAGGCGGAGCATTAATGTAAAACCACTTGCAATCGCACAGCTTCAAACGGAAGAAATTCCAGAGATGACAGCAGGTACATTATGTCATTCTTTTGTTATCTTCTTTGTTCTTATGCTATAGAGAACACTTGTGCAAGGATTTTTTCCTCTCTTTTCATTTTTATCTATTCTATCACACTTTAATTTTCACTGATACAAAAGGAAGCAGATTCTTGTGCAAGGAATTTGCCTTTCTTTAACGCAGATAAAAACTAAAAACTCAAGATGATTGTTGTAATTCTTGCATGTCTTGGGAAGAAAGATGTACCTAGCACTCTTTGTTCACTGTGATGCTCTCAAATGACATATTAAGCACCTCTAAAACAAATTTTTCTCTTTTTATTTATATACTAAAACTTTCAGTTTGGTACAAATTTTGGCGAACCAATGAAACAGTACGCCATACAGTCTACTCTTCTACTTTTGAACTACGGAAATGCAGTCCCTGCAATTTTTGTGGTGCTAAGAAATTTGAGTATGAGCCTCCAACTTTTTGCTGTTATGGTGGAAAAGTAGTTTTGGCAAAGCCCAATATTCCAGACGATCTACGGGTCCTATTTACCTCTAAAAAAGATGATGCAGTAGAGTTTCGCAGGCATATTCTAGCATATAATAGTATGTTTTCTTTCACATCATTTGGGGTAAAGTTAGATAAAGAACTGGCAAGTTCTAGGAGAGGAGTATACACTTTCTGAGCTCAAGGGCAAATTTACCATGACCTTCCTTCTCTGGTCCCACAAAATAATGTTCCTTCCTATTTCCAGTTATACTTCTTTGATATGGACAACGAGCTTAAAAATAGATTGCAAATTCTAAGAGACGCCAAACTGAGTGAACCCATTACCAAGAAACTCATGGAGCTTCTCTCTGAGAATCCATATGCTCAATTTCTGCGTAGATTACAAGAGACTCCTTTAGATGCTTGCGAAGTCCGTATAAGGAGTGATGTTCAGTTGGATCAAAGAGTTTATAATTCTCCATCAGCTGATCAAGTGGCCGCAATTTGGATCGAAGGCAACAATCCTACCTCTGCATATAAAAGGGATATTATTGTCCATGCCCATTCTGGGCATAAGCATAGAGTGAGACACTATTATGGTTGTTATGATCCTTTGCAGTATCCACTACTATTTCCGAGAGGTGATGTTGGGTGGCACCAAAATATACTGAAAATAGATTCCAAAAAAGCTAGCAGTTCCGTTCTTCAAATAACTAAAAATGCGAATATCACTAGCTTTACATCAGCAGAAGATATTTTTAATCAAGAACAATAAGGTGATTTTTTACTTCTTTGCTGGTCTCAGTTTTAGAAGAGAAAGAGAATAACAATGTTCTCTTGTAGGTTTTACCATCTAACCAATGGATCCAAAGAATTTTATAGGTGTTCGTGGTGAGGAACTGAGGAAGGTATCATGCCGGCAATACTACTCTTACAAATTGCAAATTCGAGATTACGATGACTCTATTATTCTTTTATCCGGTAGGCTATTGCAGCAATATGTAGTAGATATGTATATTAAGCTTGAAACGACTCGGCTTGATTATTATAGAAATCAACAATCCAAGTTAAGAGCTGAGTTGTACCAAGGAATTGCTGATATATTGGCTGGAGAGGTTAGGGGAAGTATGGTCGGGAAAAGAATTGTATTGCCTTCATCTTTTGTTGGTGGGCCACGGGACATGCGACAAAGATATCTTGATGCCATGGCTTTGGTGCAACGTTTTGGAAAGCCAGATCTTTTCATAACAATGACTTGTAACTCGGAGTGGAAAGAGATACAGGAGGAGTTGAAAGAAGGTCAAACTGCTCAAGATATGCCTGACTTAACTGCTAGAATTTTTTGAGCAAAGCTACATGATCTGAAGGAGCAATTGGTTAAGAAACAAATATTTGGTAAAGTTGCTGCTTATGTTTACGTTATAGAGTTCCAGAAAAGAGGCTTGCCCCATGCTCACATATTGCTCATTTTGAAGTCGCAATATAAGATTACAAGCTCAGACAGTTTTGACAATTATGTATGTGCTGAAATCCCTGATGTAAATAGTGAACCAGATCTGCACGAAAAGGTTGTTAGACACATGATGCATGGCCCTTGTGGAGAAAAGAATCCAAAAAATGCATGTATGCGTGAAGGGAAATGCAAGAATCGTTACCCATGACCTTTTTGCCCAGAGACGGTGCAAGGGGAAGATTCTTATCCAATATACAAGTGAAAGAATGACAAGCGTGAAGTATTTGTACGCAGGAAATATTTGGATAACCGTTGGGTTGTACCATATAACCCATTTTTACTGACAAGATATGACTGCCACCTCAATGTCGAAATTTGCTCAGGAATTCAAGCTGTCAAATATCTTTACAAATATATATATAAGGGGCATGATAAAGTTGCAGTCCACATCGCTCGTGATGAAGAGGATATTGTCATTGATGAGATTCATCAGTTCCAAGATGCTAGGTGGGTATCAGCACAAGAGGCTATGTGGAGAATTTTTGAGTTCGATTTGAACGAGATGCATCCGGCTGTTATAAATTTGCAACTACATCTGCCAAATAAGCAATGTGTCTCATATTCGGAAAATCAAAATCTGGAGAATTTATTATGCTCGGATGCTGCATCGAGAACCATGTTAACTGAATTTTTTAAGGCTTGTAGTAATGAAGATGATAAAGAAGCAAAGACTTACCTTTATAGAGAATTTCCTGAGCATTATGTCTGGAACAAGAAAGGCAAGTATTGGAGTAAAAGAAAGTCAAGAGAAGTGATTGGCCGTGTCAACGGAGCAAATCCATCGGAAGGGGAAAGATATTAATTGAGACTTCTACTGAACCATGTAAGGGGTCCAACCTCCTTTTTGTACTTATTAACCTATAACGGTGTCCAATATCACTCTTTCAAAGAGGCTGCGGCAAAGAGAGGACTGCTGCAGTCACGTGATAGTATTTCAGAATGTTTACATGAAGCTGCTCACTTTCAAATGCCAAAGGCTTTGCGACGCCTTTTTGCAATCATCTTAGTGTACTGTGAGCCAAAAGATGTTAGGAATCTATGGGATATTCATTTCAGTTCATTGTCAGAAGAGTTTTTGAAGATGTCACCAATGACTGATAAAATGCGAGAATGGAAAACTTTGCAAGGGGTTGACTTTTTCTTGGAAAGCATGGGAAGAAGCATAACAGAGTATGATCTACCAACTATGGACTCAACTTTTTCAGATGCAATTAACATGGAAAAGCGTGAAATACTTGATCAGCTAGCTATTTCAACTCCACCAGAGGATCTTCTAGCCACTTCATCTTTGAACCCAGAACAACAGGTTGCTTTTGACATCATAATGGATCGGGTAAATTCGAACGGAAGTGGTGCATTTTTTATTGATGGTCCTGGGGGGACTGGTAAAACCTACTTGTATCAAGCTCTACTTGCTACAGTTAGATCAAGAAAACTAATTGCAATAGCAACAACAACATCTGGTGTAGCTGCTTCACTTCTGCCCGGTGGTCAAACAACACATTCTACGTTTAAAATTCCAATTGATGCCAACGAAACAAGTGTGTGTAGCATACCTAAACAAAGTGGCAGAGCAGAATTGCTAAGAAGAGCTA
The DNA here is from genome assembly GCA_033070095.1 of Escallonia herrerae. Classification (NCBI taxonomy): domain Eukaryota; kingdom Viridiplantae; phylum Streptophyta; class Magnoliopsida; order Escalloniales; family Escalloniaceae; genus Escallonia; species Escallonia herrerae. Next base: position 11,676 of record JAVXUP010001929.1, on the reverse strand, counting down.
CTCTAATCATATGGGATGAGGCACCAATGGCAAAACGATGGTCTATCGAAGCAGTTGACAGAAGTTTGAAAGATATTATGGGTAATGACAAGCTATTTGGAGGTAAAATATTTGTTTTTGGTGGCGATTTCCGTCAAGTTCTTCCTGTCGTTCCAAGGAGTACAAGAGCTGAAAATGTGAACGCAAGTTTAGTGAAATCGCACCTTTGGCTTGAAATGGAGAAGCTGAAATTGAGCAGAACTATGAGGGCTTCATCAGATGCAACATTTAGTGACTTCCTTTTACGCGTCGGGAATGGCGATGAACCATGCATAGAGGAAAATATGGTCAAAATTCCGAACGAAATGCTTGTGACATATGCCAACAAAAACAATGCCGAGAATTGTTTGATTAATACTATCTTCCCATCAATTGAAAAGAATTGTGGTCATGCCGAATACATCACTAACCGTGCAATTCTTGCAACAACAAATGAAACAGTAGACATGCTCAACAAGAAGATTATATCAATTTTTCCAGGAGAAGTATGGACATATCGAAGCTATGATGTGGCAGTTGATGATACTTACAATTACTATCCGGAGGAGTTTTTGAACTCTCTGACACCAAATGGTTTTCCTCCGCACAAGTTGGACCTTAAGGTTAATTCCCCAATTATGCTGTTAAGGAACTTAGATCCCTCTGAAGGACTCTGCAATGGAACTAGAATGGTCTGTAGAGGCTTTGAACCCAATGTTATTCATGCAGAAATAGCGTTGGGACAGTTTGCTGGGAAACCTGTCTTGCTCCCTAGAATTCCACTTCTCCCGCCGGAGGATGGTTTTAGCCCCTTTATATTCAAGCGTACACAATTTCCTGTACGGAGTTGTTTTGCTATGACAATAAACAAAGCTCAAGGGCAAACCATACCACATGTTGGAGTTTATTTACCTCAACCTGTCTTTTCTCATGGCCAATTGTATGTTGCATTGTCTCGTGGGACTTCAATGTCTACGACAAAAGTACTGCAGAAATCAGCTTCTCAAAACAACGATAGACACATGTACACAAGAAATCTTGTGTATAAGGAAGTCTTAACTTCTTAAAGGTCTCAACCTCTTTGCATTAACTTTTTTCCTGTTGCACAATTTCTGGATCACTCTATTAAACTACTTCTACATTTTAATCATTTCTAATTTTGCTCAATTTCTGTTTGATTTTGTTAGGTAATTCCAAGAAGGCCACTCCTAACATGAGTGACAGTACAGAAAGCAAGCTCTTTAAACTTTAGGTAACCTTAGAAACATATCTCTTGATAGATACTACTTCGCATGGGTTTAGTTCTCCTTCCTTCAAATGCTTCAATGCCTTCAGATTTTCTTAATCACTAAGCAATCACAAAGTGATTTGAACATCACGCTCTTCATATCAAAATAGCTAAGCAGATATTTTTCCTGCCTTACTAATGAATTGAAAAGTCCTGTAACTATCATTTTTGTACACATCATAACAAATAGGGAAGAAATTGAAGAAGAAAGGGACACATGTATATTTTGAGTACCTAGAAAAAAATTAAGCAGGTACAAACAGAAGTGGTAGTACAAATGAGGAAAAGTCTAGGTGCATGCCAGATATGCATGAAAACAGGATGCTGTTGCAGCGGAGGACCATCATTAAGACTATAGCATGCTGAGTATATTGGAGGATACTTTGTGGAATGATCATATTCGTCATTCAAGACTTGTATCTGCATCTATTTATGCATATGATGGTCCAACTGCATGTATGTTGTATTTGAATTAGGATGACATACATATTGCTTATGCACTTGAAGACAACGGCTGGTCTTCGGGATTTGGTGAATCTGAGATAAGTGACTATAAGATGACCTAATCTATAGGTCATCCGGTTCACTGAATGATGCTTTTGATGTATAGGAGATTACACATTAACTGTTTTGAAGGAGATGGTTATATTTTGCTTAACTCAATCACTAGGGATCAAGAGAGAGAGCGCTCCAAGAAAAAATAGCATATGAATGATACGTAAAGAAATATAATGATGTAGTAAGAAAGTAGAAACCATAGACTTGCTCTTATGGTGAAGCAGAATTAAGCCATTGAGTTACTACGGTTAACAGTATTTTATGTGATATACACGCATAAGCTCTTCTGATTTTGCCTTAGAGATGTATTTTTAAATGTTAAGAGATTAAGAGAATCACTTAAAGAGCCAGTGAGAGTTAGAGTATCTCTCAAATTGTGTGCATGCTTATCATATCAGAACCAAGTTAGTTGTTTTTGCATACCATGCATTGTACTCCCTGAAAATTAATTGCTACCTTATAAGACACTAAAAACATACATATAAGGCCATTGATGTTTGCCACGAAAAGCCTACATGTCATTTTGCATTGCAGTTGTAGCCCCGATTTTTCCTGTTAGATATGCTGGAATTTTGTTAATGAAGAATGACATGCAAACTGACAAAATCATATTCCTGGCTTGGTTTTACTACCAATTGGGGATCATCTTATGTGCGACATCCTAGCTCATATATTTTTAATTTCCTCTTGAATCTTGTCATATCCTGTCAAAATCATGATTTTTCGTTTTCCCTCTTATCCTACTGCCCGTGTTACCATAGCCAATGGAGTAAGCAATATATGCGTGCATTAGCAGCAGTTAAGTATAAATAAAAGTCAAAAAAGTTCTTACACTGTATACTCTGGCTTAGAAAGGTTGTTCAGTCAGATTATGTACTTTTAGATATGTCTTCATTTGAGGTTCTCGGAAGGATTTTAATCTTAAACCTTGAAAGAAAGGAGCTTATCATTGAAACTTCATTCTCACAGTTAGCTTGATGCAATTCTTATTTCATGTTGCTTTTTAGGATAACATATGGCCATTGACGAACACTCCCTGACATTAAAAGTTTAATTATATTCGTCTTGTGATCTTTTCCAAGGTTTGAGATCACGTTGTTATTTTCCACTCTCAAGTATCAGAATCTGTCAAATTATCGCTAATCTGGAAAATCTCTAAGACAACATTGAACAAAAAGTTCATACAGGGTTACTTTGTAAATGCTATGTTAATTTAAAGAGTTCATTTGTAATTGCTAATGTTGATTTACAGAGGTTTATCTTGACTTATCAGTCAATAGGGTCTTTATATAAGTCCATCTCTTGAAAATTAAATGTTTATCGCTCATTTAGGTGAAATTTTCATAATTTGATACGTTATTTTCAATGTTGGTTTAAGGCTCTTTTATGTCAAATTTTTTCTCTTGGTTTTTGATATCTAACTAATAGATGGTTCTTTTCTTTTCTTTTCTTTTCTTTTCTATTCCAGATAGACTTGGAGGGCATCTTAACAAATTCAAACGAAGTCTCAGAATATTCGTCTTCCATATCTTCGTCTATCTATCTGTTCCAAAGCAGCTACAACCTTCGCATTGTTGATTGAGTACATCAAAGCAACATACGAGTTTCAAGTTGTATCCCAGTACAATTGGAGATTAAAAGACTTCCAATAGCTTGTTCTTTTTACTTTCAATCTATAAGTTGTACTTTTATTTTAGAAATATTGAAATCCAGTTTTAAGAACACATTTAACAACTACATTTATCAACAATGTTTATTGCCGCTTATTTTATGTCACTTATTGTATCAGCAAAAAGGGCTGTTATTGAAAGAGAGGGTTCGTCGGGCAAAAACTTGCCGTAATCCTTTACCTTACAAAGCAATGGCAGGGATTTCCCCTCTTATCCTACTGCCCATGTTACCATAGCCAATGGACTAAACAATATAGCGTGCATTAGCCACAGTTAAGTTTACAAGTCAACACAGTCTTACACTGTATGCTTTGCCTTAGAAAAGTTGTTTAAACAAAGCATGTACTTTCAGCTATGTTTTCATTTTCATCTAGAGTTTTCGGAAGGATTTTAATCTTAAACCTTGAAATGAAGAAGCTTATCATTTAAAATTCATTCACACAAGTAGCTTAATGCAATTCTTATTTCATCTTGGTATTTAAGAGAACATATGGCCATTAATAAACACGCCCTGACATTAAAAGTTTAATTATATTCGTCTTGAGATCTTTTACAAGATTGAGACCACGTTTTTATTTTCGATTCTCAAGTATCAGAATCTATCAAATTATCGCTAATCTAGAAAATCTATAAGCTAATATTAAACAAAAAATTGGTTCAGGGTTACTTTGTAAATGCTATGTTAATTTACAAGGGTTAATTAGTAAACATTTACATAATTTTTTCTTGACTAATGAGTCAATAAAGTGTTTATGTAAGTCATCTCTTGAAAATTAAATGTTTATCGCTTATTTACAATACGGTCATAGGTGGTATTTACAAGGACAGAATGGTGGATGCTTTCACCTCTTCTCCGAGATGTTTGAGAAGTCCATTCCACCTAATGTGGTTACTCATAACACGTTGACTAATGTCTTTTCCAATTTTTTGTTTCTTTTACTTTTAATCTACGAGTTGTACCTGATTGTTAGATATATCGGAACCAAATTTTAAGAGAACATTTAACAACAAAATTTAACAACAACGTTTATTGCTGCTTGTTTTATGCCACAAACTGTATCAGCGAAAAAGCCTTTTATTTAAAGAGGTGGTTCGTAGGGCAAAAGAATGCCGTAACTTTTTACCTTACAAAGCAAAGGCAGGGATCTTACATCAAGACTGTCGAATGTGTCCCAAATTATAATATATCTCAAATTATAATAAGCTAGCCGCCTCAAACATTAAGTCATTGTTTTTTTCCTTTTTCTTTTCCCCTCTTAGAACTTGATTTAAAACTTAACATCAATCACTTGTCAATTGCAATAGACAAACCTTTTACGACTGATAAGCATTCATGTTTCCTTCCTCAAATAACATGTACCTATAAGATATATGTGTATGTCAATATAAGATTTTATTATACTGGTTAATGGTAAATTGGTTAATATTAATAAAAAAATTTAATAAATGTACACCTAATACTTTTCTTAACTAACTAATAACTAATAATAGAAATATTCGGCAACAGTATCTAAAGCATATTCAGGGAAACAAAACTTGAAGACCGTTGAAGCACATTCAAAGGTCGCGCACTTCTATATCATACAACCGCCAAAATCATGGCCGGTGAATTCAAACTGGCAACCCCCAAAAGCATGTCCCCCGAATTCAAACTCAATAAATATGTGGCCATATATATGTCATCAACTCCTACAAACAGTCTCCAGAAACCGTCGATCCCCTGGTGAGAGATTTTAATATTTCTTCCAGTTGTTCAGTAACAATGATCATAATCTTAGTTTTTCACTAACAATGATGATAATCTTAATTGATACCATCTATCTTGCCTATTTCAGTTTTCCTTAATTCTGATTGTTTCCCGCAAAAACACATTTCAATTTCTATGACTGTCATTTAAGATATTGTGAGTGTTAAGTAACATAGTATACCACATGTTTGTATATATGCCGCAAAGAATAGCCCTATAAAACAAAGTCTGCTCTAGCGAAACAAATTTGGATCAATTTGTTTCATGTATGTTTGGACTTTTGACTTGGAGCCTCTTAGTTTTCTTATATGGATTTAATGTTTATAAAATTACAGTACTCCTTTGGTTTTGGCTTTATCCGTGGAAATGTGGAATTCAGCTCTCTGTTTTACTTTTTTACACGTTCTAGAAAATGCAATAGATTTTGGTGGTGGTTGGTCTACGTGGACAGCGTGGTAATAGTTTATCTACGTTAAAGTTATGGTAGTAAAAGATATGATCCACATAATTACAATGGACTAGGTGATAGATCATGCCCAAAGATATTGTTTTACCCTATCATGCTTAAGTTATATCTTGAATTTCCACATGCAATCTTTGAGTGATCCATTACTAGATCATCTGGATTGCATGATTATGCAGTAGGTTGAAATGAGAAAAAAAAATGTCTGGTAGATGAATTTTCATTTTTTTGCTTCCTCAGCGTTTGGGGTTTCTTTGGTTATGCTAAATCAGTTTCTTCTTTGCTTAGTTTCAGCACTTTAGAGTTTATTATTGCTAAAGCTATCCACTACTTTGATCCCAAACATTTTCCTGTATTTTTGTGCTTTGATACCAAGTTTGTTGCTTTGACAAAGAGATATAACTCTTAGAGGGATATGTAATCTCTATGTTGTTGCAAAACATGCTTCGAGTGAAAGCTAAATTAATAAATGGTGTCATATTGGATTGAAAATGTCGACGGCCAGTGTTTGATTGTTTGTGCATCCAATCCCATACCAACATAATTTTTTTTCGTTCCTGGACCTTGGTTTCTAGCAACTACCAACCAACAAGATATGGTCCTTTCATAAGACCACCTCGGTGCATAATATAAACATAAAGTTAAAGAGCATGAGATTCAAATGGTTGTGTTTTTGTGTTGTAACTTCTCAGTTAACCAGCCAAACAGTGATAACAGATAGAGTAAGTTAAGGTGCAAATAGTTTAAAATTAGATATGAGATTTATTAAGGCATACATGTAAAAGCTCCAATCAGATTTTCTCCCCAAGTTTTAAACTTTAGGCTCTCATGAGATAAAATAGTGTAACAGAAGATGAGTTACTTGTTGGATTGAAGAGGCTCCACATCTATACTAGCACAGGGATGCCTCAAGTGTGGTAAGCGAATTGATTTTCTGTTGACTGATTGGAAAGTAAGTTAAAAAGTAGTTAACCTGTGGAAAAAGGGCACTTTATAACTATTATGAGGTGATCTTGTTGAATTTCATTTCTACACAGCGCAGTGCATTTGCAGAAGGCATCTTGATCAGTAATCGTGACATTTTTCTGATACACATATAAACCTTGCATAGTCCTGCATGTGCTCGCTAATTTAATTTACTTTCTTGTAACAATTTTATTGATATGCAATAAAAGCATTATGTATATCTTGCTATATACATTATGAGCAGATTGGTTACTTGAAAACGGCTTTCGAATCAAGCCATCTGACAAATGCCTCTGTTCATTTCCTAGGCTTGCTTTTGTAGATATTCAATTTACGCAGGAAGAGGTGACAATGGCAAGGAAAAGAAAGCTTTCTACAGTTGTATCGTCAGACGATGAGCAGCTATCTGAGCAATTTATAATCTCTACTTTTGAAGATCACCATCCCAGTTCATCTAAAGCAAAATACCCAGTTGGAATCCAGGGTACGAAAGGTAGAAACATAGTCTAAAAATGACAAATCAATCACGCTCCCTACATATCTTACATGAAAATCGAGTTATATGTACACTAACACGCCTTTCGAATCTAGACAAAGCTCGTACATGTGATAAAAAGTCACGAAAGCGTGGGCCTAGGAAGAGTAATGCCAAAGTACAAACCATTGTGTCGTCAAACGACGAGCAGCTATCTGAGCAAGCCACAATCTCTACTTTTGAAGATCACCACCCCAGTTCATCTAAAGCGACAGACCCAGCTGAAATGCAGGGTACGAGAAGTAGAGACATAGTCTAAGAAACGACAAATCAGTCACGCTCGCTTAGATATCTTACCTGAAATTGAGTTTTATGCACACTAACACACCTTCTGAATCTAGACAAAGCTGGTGCAGGTGATAAACAGTCACAAAAGCGTGGGCCTAGGAAGAGTAATGCCAAAGATCAAACTGGTGATGTACAAGAATGCAAGAAAAAGTCAGTTTCACTCAAAGTCGAGGACACACAAGATACAATCAAAGAAACCAAAGAAACCCTACCTCTGACCGCATCGGAAGTTGGATCTTCAAGCCATGCACCTAATCATCTCGAAGGTGACTATAAAGCATTATCCTACAAATTATAGTAACAAATAGCTTTTCAAATGCAACATTTATATATGTCCTTAGTAGCAAATAGTTTTTCAAATGCAACATTTATATATGTCCTCTGTCTTGGTAATTTCTAACATATCAACCTCTTGCTTATGTATCCGATAGGAAAAATGTCTAAAGTAGGTCTATCATTATGGTCTTCACTTATATATTTATGCTGTTACTAAACTACCTATACAAATATCAAAGTAGAGTCTCCGAATCGATCGTACGTGCTAATAGATCAACTTCAAGCATATGATAGAGACTGGGTGGTAAAAGTTAGAGTACTGCGAAGGGGTAATCTGGAGCCCTATTGCACCTCGAAGGGATCTGGGCAGACGTGGAAAATCATATTTATGGACGAAAAGGTACACTAATCCTAAAATTTTATGTAATTAATCATTTTTTCCTTACGTACTTATGCTCGATAATGTATCACATTGGTTTGTAATGACAGGGTACAAAAATACAAGCTATCGTATTCAATGATGTTGCAGATATCTTACAACAATCTCTTCAAAAGGATAAAACGTATCTGATTTCCACCGGACTCATCAAACCAGTGAACCCACAATTTGATAGTGCACACAATAGGTTTGAACTAACCTTTTCTTCCAGTACTCAAGTGAAGGAGCTCGAGACGAACATCGATATAGCTCAGCTTCGATTGCAATTTGTCTCATTCAACGATCTAAAGCACCGTGTTGAAGACAATGGTATCATTGGTATGTTATAGAAGACTTTGTACAAATTATATATCACCTATAAATTTACCTTAACCTTACCTAAAATATATTCCCTCGTCTCTATTTTAGATGTGGTTGGCTTATTGGGAGACATTGACAACCTATCATTGCTAAAGAAGCCCGGAGGTGGTGGGATAATGAAGCGAGATATGATACTCACAAACACAGAGTAATGTTCCATGTTCATTGGGTTATTTTTCTTTCGTATTATCAGTAAAGAATCTTAACCATTGAAGTATCTTATCTACTTTAGGTTTGACACTGTTGTCATAACATTATGGGCGGATTTGGCTAAAAATGAAGGCAATATTCTATCAGAGCTAGCAGATGATAAGCCTATTGTTGTTCTCTCAAAGGCCAAAGTAACAAGATATGGAGGTGCATTTTTCTTAGATAATGTCTAATATTGCAATTTCTGGAAAGTTTAAGCGAAAAACCACTTTTTCCTTTTAATTATGTATGCTTTACTTAAAATTTAGGTCTCGTATCTCTTTCCACACGCTCCACTACGACACTCCATATAAATCCAGCTTTGCCAGAAGTTGAAGCATTAAAATTGTGGTATGTATAAAACACTTGCAGCGAGAGACAAGATACTATATATACTTAATCAATGCTACAACTTGCTTGTTGACTATGAATCTAACATACTACTTGTTACAGCCATAACACAAACCATGAAAGTGCAACTCCTTTACGGGGTTTGAAACTTCAAAATGCTGAACGAGTCAATATTGAAGAACTGATCGAACGACCTCTAAACGAGTTTCAGGTGCTTTTTAAAGTGTTTACTTATTAATAAACACGTGTAATTGGTTACGTTGTAACTGCCTAAAGTACATATACTAACTGCTTCTCTTCTAACACAACTCATATGATCTAACTTGTAACAGAAAAACTATTGTTCCTTCAAAGGAACAATTGTCAGTATTGACAACATGGAAAAACCTTGGTACGATGCATGCAATGAATGCAGTAAAAAGGTTGTGTTCACTGAACAAGGAGCAAAATGCCATGGATATAGGTGCTGTGGTACTAACAAAATTGTGGATTATTCACCGAGGTAACAAGTTCTAAATTTCTTAAATGTTTTCAATTTATTTTGAGAACTATGCCTGAACTACATTGACTTTTGCACCAAGTGATTGAGATTTATTAGTTGTTTACCACGCATCTTATGTTCGTTTTTCAATGATGATAATTTGGTTTTTAAGGAGAGCATCTAAGAGATATCATTAACCAGATGCATCATGTGGCCTTCAAATCAAAATTATCAACTCCTTAATTGTTGTTTTACTAGCCAATACCCATGCTTATATTAGAGCATTCTAATATTAGAGCGGCTATCAATGTTTTTATGGGTCACGAAAACATTTGAGCTATCATCTTTTCAAAGAACATAAAATGGTGAAATGCTGCCAGACAACAACCAAAGACTTGATATTAATTAAGAGCTTTAAAAAACTTAAGGTTCTGGGTTAAGGTGGTTGTAACCTCCAAGGTTAACTCTCAAGATGGATTGCAGAAACCACGGAGCTAGAGATATTGTACCTGTCTTGTAATTGTTTCAATGGCATTCCTTGACACTATGATAAAATTGGGCTAGGACGCAAAACAGGGTTTGTGGCTGTTTGAACCACAATGGTGTTCCATAGATCATGAAGGCGTGCTTATTTCTCTGCTCTAATCAACTTAAAGATCAATATCCATTTCATAATAGCTATGAACGTGGCCAGATTGCAAAGGAGGCATTGAAGGAAAGTGATAGATCGTATACTATTTTTACAGCTAGATTACAACTGTGTACTATTTTTCTTATGTCAAACAGCTTGATGTGGCAAATTCAGGTTGCATTATAACTTAATGCATGTGTACTAATATATGTGTCTGATAAGTATATATATCCATTGCCAGGTACATGCTAAAGCTAACTGTTGGAAATGGCATTCGAAATGTTTATGTGACATTGTTTGAGGCAGCCGAAAGAATTATTAACTGTCCTGTGTATGACTTCATAAATTTAAAGGAAAAGGTAAATCCACGAGCATTACCTTATAATGACTATGCTGTGATATTATATTACTTTCACCTAATAATTTTTTCTTCTCTCATACAGGAGGGCGTGAACAGTAAATATTATAAGGACTTAATTCAGCAGTATGGGCTATCTTACATATTCTTAGTGAAGATCGATAAGAAAAGTGATCGCATAGGCCAAAGGCTGATTGCCGAAGAAGTACATAAAGATGCAGATGGGGTGAGCTTGGAAGGCACCAAAGGGGTAATTGACTTAGAAAATATGACAACCGATCTCCAGGATGAAAAGACTAGCTTCAAGAATCAAAAGTTCAAAGCCATTAAGGTTGAGAAGGAATGATTTGGTAGAAGATCTATGTTGTACTCATATTCTACTAATGTCTTTCAAACAATGACAGTACTCTTGATAGATCAGATTACTTCTTTATATACAATATAATAATTGTTTAGTTATATATAATTGTTTAGACCGTTGCCTCCTATATCTTTATTTCTAAGCTTGTATCAAGAACTTTTCCACTTTCTGACGTAAAGAACACTTGGCTTAGTTTTCAATGCATGTACCAGACGCAATATGTGTGACTAGGTAGTCCCAAGAATGCCACTCCTAACATGAGTTACAATACAGAAAGTAAGCTTTTTAGTATTTAGGTAAGCTTGGAGACATCTCTCTTGATAGATGTTACAGTGCATGGGTTCAGTTCTCCTTCCTTCAAATGCTTCTGTGCCTTCTAATTTTTAAAATCACTAAGCAATGATAACTTGAAATGTCGTACAGCTCTCACTACCGTACGCATCACAAGTTTGTTGGACCTTGGCACTTCTTTGGGACCTAATGCCCAACACATCATATGTAGGCAATATGGCCTGGTATGTGCAGTTCTTAGCTATTGTAAAGCTCAACATTTTATGCTACTGACCTATGGAATAAACTTTGCAACATGGATAAGGATTACATAAGCAGGTTGGTTGCAACTACCTGGTTATGTTATCAACCATATCCTGTGCAGAACTTAAAATACCAATTGTTGTTGTTTGCGTATTATTATAAT